>CACRXK020002401.1:0-43809 GCA_902702795.2 Paramuricea clavata | reverse complement strand
CTTCGTCTTCGAGTTGTATTAAAAACAAAAGTATTTCAAACTTTCAAGGCTAAGCGGTTTTTAGCCGAACAAATTGTCAAGACATTGTAACAGAGGATAATTAATTATTGCTTCAGTTAATGGCTATTAGACTATATTATAAAAACAATTATACCATTCGCTCTCGTCGTATATGGCTGATAGCTCATATACGACTCGAGCTCATGGTATAATTGTTATACCATGAGCTCGTATAATTGTTATACCATGAGCTAAATGTAGGTTGCTTTTATGCTATCGAAAGAATACGCGGAATGCGTGCAGGGCAGCCTAGTCCCTGGCCTTCCAAGCGCGGGCGAGTTACAGGCTGTCGTGAACTTGCGGGCTGTCAGTTTCGGAAAATATCCGAACTGGGTTGCGCTGGAAGGCCTAGCAAAATTCGAATAATCAACATGGCGGTGTATTTTTGTGAATTGGATTAATCTCACTATTGTATTAAAATGTAACGAAATGCTTTTAAAACACGTATTATATTTAAATTTTGTATTTTGTCAAGTTGATAAACCTTTCAGGACACCACTGGCACTGATAATTTGTTGGCTTTTCCACACAAAGACTGTGTTGACCGAAATGATTTGTTCAAAAATATAAATATTAACCAGCATTTCTCGACACAGCATTTAAAACCACACACTGGAAGTAATGGTAAGGTTAATGGAACAGAACATTTCACTTGCTAATGAAAGGATGGTGCGATGATTGATTTTTAGAAAGTACATTGCAGTATCAATACAAATATATTTGTCTTTAATATTATATTTAATATTTATTAATACCAAAGGTTTGACATATACCAGATTTAAGTTTTATTAGTGAAATATATAGTGCCCGACTATCAGTATCAAGCTAACTGAAAAGTCAAGTTGAGCATGATACTCATATGCCAATTAAATTTCATTTTATATACCCAATATATTTTGTTGACAAGTAAAATTATCTGGCAATAAACAAAGAAAAAAAAAGGATGAGAAAATGTATTGAGAAAATGAGAAAAGGTGTTTTGCCCAGAATAACTTACTTTATAATTTACTCTGTCTAATATGCCAGACAATTTTACTCATCAGTGGTAGGGTACTGCCTAAAACTTATATGTAAGAATAACAAAATCTTATAAAAATCAATTGCAGTGGTTTTGTGTTAATTGGGGGTTGGGGGGGGGGTAGTGATAGGGGGCTTGATGACTTTATTCATTTGTGTTAGAGGGCTGACTAGAGAGAGAGTACCTTTTTTGTTTTTCAATATGACTTTGTGGTGTTCTGTCACTTTTTTACCAACATTAATTTTTCCTGTCATATGCTTATAAAATTAAGGCTTGCCTTTAAATTACAGATATTCATGTATTTTAATATAAGTATTACTATATGCACACATACTTATCATGCATTTCTTTGTTTACTTGCACAATAGCCATTCAATTGTCATTCAAACCAATGAAGGTCAATTTCAATGACCTTCCTTGACCCACATATCCTGACCTCAATGTTTTAAAATACTACTTCATTTCAAATCCATGATTTTGGATTCTCATACGCTATTGCTAGTAAACTGAAAACAAATTTATTCCATATGTGATATGGGGCCATTCCCAAAATACATAATGCTTGTGGGGATAGAGGGGTGTTTGATCAGGAGTTGCAGAGTGTCACAAGGGGGGGGGATCACATGAGGGGAAAATTTATCCCTGTCTATAAAAAAACAAGACCTTGCTTGCAAATATGTTGCCCTTAGAAGACAAATCAATGTTTTCTATCAAAATATATTGCCTGAATGGGAAAGAACCTGAATGGAAAGGCCGAGGTTAAGGCATTGAAATATGGTCTTGTACATACAGTACATTATTTTTTTGCATAACTTTATTGGGGTAAATAAATGTCTTGTTTACAAATCAACTGCACTAATCATTGGCATCCCCAGGGGTTGATCACCAGGAGGGGGGATTTGTTACTTTTTGTAAAAAAATAACATCCCTCCATGTAGGGAAATTGTTTGCATTTTGGCCAGGGAGCATTTGTAATTTACCTAGGGGGGGGCAATGGTGATTTTGAGAGGGGTCAAAATTTAGGGAACTATCAAAAATTACCTGAATATTAGGCAAGGAAACCTTCAACAAAAACTTTCCTTTAGTTTTCATTTTTGTTGCCATGCAAAGTTGCAAACCTTTCATATTCTAAGGATTTATGACTGAAGTTGTTATTAATAGATATGGAAGTTCAATGGTCAAGAATATTTGACATTATAGTGCATGTCAGAATTTATTATTCATATTGATAAGAAACCAATACTAATTAAAGGTCAATAGATTTTTTGAAGGGGGAAACAGGGAGTCGACACTTCACCATCTGTTGTTTACAATCATATGGTGGGGGGGGGGGCAACGAATGTGATCAACAAAAGTGGGGGGGGGGGCTCCAGAAAATTTAAATAAAAAACTGTCATGGCACTCCCCCTCCTGTAAGTAAATTATAAATGCCCCTAACAGGCACAGTTTACCCCCAGGATAAACCAAAAGGATATCAACATTCACATAGTAGTGGTTATTTAATTGTTCACCTTTCAGCTATACAGTACGATTTTCTATGGAGTTAACCAATTGTATTGTATAATATAATGTTTCTGTTAGATATGTTATGTTTGCATATTAATATTGCCCTGGCAATGGGATAGGTACTGTAATACGATTTTTGTCATTAAACTTTACCCTGTACCCAAAGGCTTTGTCAATATTTTGTTCTGTCAACCTCATGGAAAGCAGAGGAAAGTGAATAAGTGCAAAGGAGCATAATATAGATATTTACACTTTCCATTAATGGCATCTTTCCAACAACAAAAATATGAACAAAATATATATAATAAACATTTAACAATTGGAATACTAACTAGTGACTACAGTTCATACAATGAGACAGTCAACTTCTGTGAAAATATAAACAACCACGCGATATTGACCATAGCTGATCCATCAGATCCAATCACAGATCCAATTTAATAAATATATACGCGGAATATCATATTATACGTACATTTTGCATAAGAATTCCTTTCAAAAATTCGACAATATATAATAATTATTATATTATTATATTTGAGGTAAAAATACCAAGTCCAAAATCACGAACAAATATACACCAAACTGTTCAGTGTTGACTCCTTAGAACTTGCAAATCACACTTTCCCAACATTACATAAGGCAATAGCACCTGTAATTTTCCATCAAAATGCTTCTTTAATACAATTTTTACTGTAAAGTCTGTAAAGTACTCACAAATTTATATTAAAAATTTAACAAAAAATTATCAAAGTAAACTAAAGCCCACTCCCAACGCGAAGGACAAATCAGGACAGTTTGCGAATTTTGCTAGGCCTTCTCGCTTCTCGCCTCTCCACAGTATCCAAGCAATACAGCTTTATCCCGGTCAACCTGCAAACCTTATCGATTTCCCCCTAAAATAACGAGGAGGAAGCGAGAAGGCCAGGAACTAGGCTGGTGTATTCCCACTCCTTGTGACCTTGTATCAACAAATATAGAATCGCAGGTATATTACGCAATCGAACTGGAAACCATGGAAACGAGAGAAAAGTAACACCGCGGAAAAACGTCTGCGCATGCGTCAACCTTATCTGTAATAGTATTGCGAACTTGATGAGAAGCTGTTCCGAACGTTTCCGAAGGCTCAAAACTCAAAATGGCGGTAAAAAGGAGTGACTTCATTGTGCGTCTTTACAGCCAGATTTCAAACGCAAATATAAACATGTCATTCTAAAAACTAGGAATAAATACAGCCAGAAGGTTCAAGAAATTGTATTGTACAAGAACATGAACTAAAGGTGATTGTTGACAAATTTATCGTCTGAAACATTTTGTTTATCAACTAAGCAATGACAATTTCCGAATTTTCGTTTGAGAACATTTCTTTAAAAAAAACTGTGTCGCCAAATATAAAAAATTTGCGTGTTCACAATAATTAAACTTTAGGATTTATTCCAGTGCCTTTTTTAAGGAATTTTCACTGGGGGGGCAAAACATGAAAAAAAGACAGAACGAAAAATATGAGCCGTCGAGGTTTGGCGAACGCGCGAGTCTGAAGAGAGCTCGAGGTTTTGTAAAACTTTAATTTATTAACTTCACCTATATAAACAATAACTTCAACTCTTTGTAGCTATAATCGTACAGCTATAACCAGTGGCGTAGCCAGACCTCAATTTTTTTTTTTGGGGGGGGCGAACCTCACACCGAAGGCGTGAGACCGTCTAGGAGGGTCCAGGGTATGCACCCCCGGGAAAATTTTGAAATCTAGGGTCCCTGAATTGCGATTTCAAGCATTTTGGGAGTGAAATTCCGAAGAGTTCCGAAGATTATAAAGTACATCGAAGACATGAATTTTTCCAGACATTTGTACTCGGAATTAAATAAATTGGAAAAGTCACCTTGAAAATAGGAGGAGGGGTCAGTGTCACCTTATTTCCTCTCTGTGATCCGGCCGGGGGGGGGGGCATCCCAATGTGATTTTGATCAGATATGTTGCATTTAAATCATTTTAGGTTCTATGAGACACCATTTCCGCATTCTCAAAATTGCGTTGCTTTTTCATACGATACAGAATAAATCTGAGAAGAAATATTCATGCTATGATGATGAATACATGTATTTAACAGTTAAAAATCTAAACTAAATCTATTCTTCTTGGAACCAGCATTTTATCGGATTGTTTGCATGAAATAAAATCGAGTTTTCTTAACTTTTTCGTTTGAATTTTTGTTTTGAATAATTTTGCAAACATTTTCGAAGTCGTGTCCGTTAAAATCAACATTTTTTTACATGAATTATGTTTCATTCCATACTTTAAATGCGAGGACGCTTTCAATTAATGTCTAGTCTACCCATTTGCTATATTTTCTCGTTTGTTTTACTAATTTTTGACCAATTAATAAGCATGTTTTTGTTTTAGAAATTGATATTCAAATTCCCCGCCATTCTTTCATAATTTGGTGCATGCGCAGACGCTTTTCCGCGGTGTTGAGAAAAGTAGTCAACCAAAACAAAAAGAATCGCACATGCGCAGCATGGACTGTAACCCGTCTTTACGGTTGTCTTCTCAAAATTGTAAAATCTAAAATATATGACCCAAGTGTGTCATGGGCGTATGGGGGATTGCACGGGATTCGATAGGATTATCGGCTTCGGGGTGTAATCGCTCGTGGATGGAAAAAAAGCTACGTACGCTAAAACTTTTCTCAGCTTTATTAATTTCACGGCAGTTTTGAACCTGCATGCAGTATACGAAGACGAAATATGTAGGACAGGGTGCTGGACCGAAATATAGCTGTGCAGATTCTTTAATTCAAGCCGCCATAAATACTTTAACACCTTTCTGTCAATTATATTGTAGTTCGGTATATGCATTTTTCGGTTTTAAACAGGGAAAATTTCTTGAAGTTTAATTGTTTTGTTTACGACCGGTGTACAACTTGGCCGACGCCGTTTGTTTGATGCGCGTATATGTATGCATGTATGGGGTCAACCTCGTCCCCAGGGCCTTTTTTGCAAGGAGGCGAAGGGCAGCAAAGGCCCTGGTAAAGGCTGGTGAAATAATCCACAAATTGTGGATTATTTTGTCACGTGATATATCGGAGCAAATACTATACAGGGGGGTGCGATCGCGGATCGCTTTAGCTACAATATATTCGTCAATATTGCATAAACACCGAAATCGACAAATAAAGAACAAAGATCTATTTTAAAATGAAAAAATCTGTTAAAGTTCTTCCAAAAATATTGAATACATTTGAAATTGTCTTCAAATTAGCTCTGCGAACCTTGGTTGAACTGTAAAGGAGATCTATTAAATAGACAAAGCAACAGTACAAAACGAATGGATCGATAGAAGTATTTATACTATGATCGAATTACTGTCGCAAAGAAATTGCTGCCTCGATTGTGAAACAGATATGTAAAATCACTTTAATTTAATAATATGGACTCTCAATACACCATATCCATGATCATCAAAACATTTAATAGTTATTGTTGCATGCTACAATAGATCTTTCTTGCAAATGTCAATATCATACAGTATAAAATGAAATAAATTTTTCAAAATGCTTTCAATTTTCGGAGTATCTATTGTTTTGTATTTTATACAGTATATTTAACAGTTAAAGGGAGTACAAGACCCAAAGAATGTCTGAAAAACAAGGAATGTCAACATCGTATGCACTTGGAATTTAAATACTTATGTTAGCATTTCCTGAATTTAGTTATGTTAACATTTCCTGAATTTAATTGAGTTAAAATACTTCCCAGAACATTATTTAAGGAGATTATTTGACAAGTCAGCAGGTACATTTTTTCCTGAGCCACAATTGGGGCAATTCAGTGTCACTCATCACAACAGGCACTCAAAATCACTCACAACATACAACAGACAGTTCAGCATCACTCACCACAATTGACCGTTCAATACTGTGTGCCTTAGTAGGCAAATAAATCATCAATATTTTGCTCAGATCAACAACAAATATCAAAATTGAACTCATTCTCAAAACATGATACAATAACAAGGGGTCTCTTATGGACAAATACAAGACACCTGGTGTCAAATGTATCAAGTGACAAGATTATTCATCTCTTTTAATTTAAATACATTTTGCCGTCTTGTAATATTAAGTACTATTTGTTGTTGGTGACCATCAGTTGAGCAATTTAAAACATTCGCAGTGTATGCTTTATCAGACCTAAAGATACTTGGCTTCACCTTGTATCTTTATACCTGATACAACTATAGTAAATAAAATAATAACTATGATATTTAGCCTGAATATTGTTATAAATGTATGAAGGATATTTTACATATATTCTTGATGCTCAACATTATCCGATAATCATTTAACATGAAATCAGATAATCATTTAACTATTGAGAATTGTGTGAATTCCTGAATTACTTATTGTTACAGACTGTACTGACCTCTTGCAATTATGACAATATTGTCTCTAGTCTGGCAAAATCTGACAATGTCTCTAGTTAACCCATTGAGCTGCAATGTGCCCCAGTGTGCCCTACTTACTGAAATTGACTGATTTGTGGTTTATGGTTTTTTTGTGGCAATTCGTTGGGCATCACAAGTGCATTTGTATACCTTAATACACTGTGAGAATACAAGTATTAGTATTTAAATGACACAATATGATGTAAGTTACCTGTCAGGTATATAATTTGTATACAGCATCAGTGGTGTAACTTAACTTTTTTGACCACTTGCCCTCAGGGCAAGTTGGACATGAAAATTGGTTGCCCTGAATAAAATCCACTTGCCATCAGGCAATGGGATACATATGCGGGCCAGTATAAATTAGGGAGACAACATATCCACTCATTGGACTAGTGGCATTGGCTATGTTACTGCCTCAGATCTAGACTACCTCAGATCTAGCTTTGGCTTACATATTGAACAAAATTTGAATCAAGTACACTTATTTAATGTAACATTAATCACCATTATTTTTTTTATTAGTTTTACAATAAGAAATTGAAGGCACATACAACAGGACTAATAAAGTCCCAAATTAAGTCCTGCCATAAATTAAGTTCTGCTATATTTCGTTATCATATCATGAATAAACATTTAATAACCAAAAAGAGAATCAATGCATAATATAATCAAACAATTTATATGAATTTGATGCAGATGATTTGCCAGCTTGAACCAATGTCGTCGAACAGCCTTTATTCTATCCGACAATAATAATATAAACTGAAAGCTGGCCAGCTTTTTGTGGCAAAGCAACTTGCCCGTTCGGGCAACCAAGAGGAAACTTACTTGCCCGTCATGATACTCACTTGCCTCGGGCAAGTGTTAAGTTACACCTCTGAGCATAGTAGTTGCCATTTGGCAGCTGGTGGTCTGGTTGAAGTGCTCAGATAATTTGGGGAGACCCATGGCATGCTCTCTCAACAGTGAAGGTTCAAAAACACACATGCCGGAATGCTTATAGAATTCCTCGCCATTTTTCCGCATTCATTGACACATAAATAAGTACAAGAATCACTTCAAAATAGTTTAAGGGTAAAGTTTAGAGATTAAATCATTTGAGTATGTTAGTTTGGTTCAAATTTGACTGGGGGGGGGGTGAAGAATGAGGCAATCATATTAGGTCAATTTTGAGTAAATTGACAATGTTTACAAGGAATTAATAGCGGTTAAGGTGTGAAAGTGTGAAAAACCAAGCTAAAAGCCCCAAGAATACCTGATTGCCACAATGTCAAAGAGCATAGTTGCAGACTAAGAAACATCTATTAGACCATGTACAGTACTTGAGTCTTGTGATATTGCTTTTGTATTATACAATATACTGTAAACTTGCTGTTAACATATTATATTATTAATATTCATGGTTGTCAAATATCATAAAATCAACACACAAAATTCACACACAAAGGTTTAAAATAATGTATATTGGTATAAACGTTTAATAAAAATGCATACATACGTAACCCATGGTCGGCATGGAATTTTGTCACTTGGCACAGTACTTTAATGTTTTTTAATGTTTGTCCCACATTAAAATATATTGAGTGACTTGAGTCAATGACAGTGCAACTGTTCATATTAAAACGTTCTAATCACATTTACATGCACATTTGTATTCAGTAGTAATCTTTTCAGAAAGGTATATCAAAGTCCCAAATCAAATTCTTCACTGACAGTATGTTATTGACTCCCAAACGACAAATATTATAAAACACGCTTCCAAGCTGAAAAGAAATATTTACTGTTGTCAGTCAGTGTTTAGACTCTTCTCTTTGAATCTTGATCTTCGACAAGTATTGCTGTTGATTATATTCCATATTTTTTTAAAGAATATCGCAGACTATATATTTATTTCCACTGTCAGTTGAAATTAAGTTTATCATCATAGTTTCAGTCGCAAAAGCTTCTATCGCCCCTTTGCACGGCCATGTTTGATAAAATCAAAGCGGCCTGCACCCCCGGTTTGAAAAGTTAAATATTCTGAAATATTCAAAATTTGAAGCATCACGTGACCAGCCTTTACCAGGGCCTTTGCTGCTTCGCCTCCTTCCTCAATAGGCCCTGGGGACGAGGTTGTGAGAGCACTGGCTCTTCCTCGCCCCATGATGCATCTCCCTGCTTAAATACAGTATGATTGAAATTGAAAATTTTCATGTGGAAGCACCGGTTCATTTCTGTGTGATCAAAATAAAATTTTCATTCACATTTCCCGCTGGTATTCTTGTGATCTCTGTTCTACATTTTTTCGTTTTATTTCCCACGTCGTTATGTCAGAGAAGAATAAATCAAAGCTTGCTTATGTTCAGGAAATGTTTAAAGATAAAGTAGAAGAAGATGTCATTAAGCTTGTTCTTACGGAGTGTCAGTACGATGGTATGTAAACGTAGCCATTTCATTTCATTTTGAAAGATGTTTACGTTTGTAGCAACGTAGTGGACTAATTTTAACTTTTATAAATACGAGTTATTACAATTGAAAAAAATGTGTTAATTAAATGGACTGTATACATGTCATAAGTCATGTGACCAGTCCTTTTATATTACCGTTTATTCCAGAATGGCGCGATTTCGATGCGGAAAATCAAAATTTCAATATTTTTGCTTAGAACACTAACCTTAATACAGCTTTATACCGTATCTGTTTTTCAATGTTGTTACTCAATAAATGATTTAATGTTAATAGTTATAGTTCATTATGGCATCAACATGGAACAGGTCTATATATTTATACCAGGCTTTCTGGCAGCAAAACCCAAAAAATAGAAATTTGCTGTGTAAGTCAAATTTTGTAGATTTCAGAGAACATGCAGCACATTGCGATAAACTTCATTCTCAACACAAGACAATCTCAACCCAATCTTATATGGTATTATAGTTTATAATATAGCATTTGTAAATTCTGAACGCTGATTGGCTAAGAGCCGTGTTGATATAACTCAATGTCAACACGGGAAATTTTCCGCCGCTCGTAAACACGGAAATTTTTCTCATCCTTCGGGCTTTTGACATTGCTATATTATAAAAAAATATAAAACATTTTTCCGTATTGATATATAGTTATATCAACACTCGTGGAAGTTGGGAAAACTCGAAATTGTATGAAAACACTCCGCCCTTCGGGCGTCGTGTTTCCATACAATTTCTCGTTTTCCCAATTCCACTTGTGTTGATATAACTGTATATCAACACGGAAAATGTTTTATATTTGTTAAATATAAGATGACAAAAATTCCCTGCAAGATCGAAGAAATTTACTGCAAAGATATTTTGTTAAAAATGTCACCAAAACGATATTACAGGCCATATACCAAAACAGTAGATCATTTCTCTTGCCCCCAAAAATGTGTAATGTTTTTGGTATAAAATGAGATGGGAGTTGCTGCTTGTGAATGATGCTTCCTAACGATTGGCCGAAACAGCAGTAGAAGTATCTAGTATCTACATGGTTTTACATTGTTGCGGTAGGATGAGGCACCGATTTCAGAATATTTTAGTACTGGCACTAATGAGATAAAAACCGATACATAAATTGTGAATTGCGTGTAGAATTAAAAAGTCTTTCGATTAAAACTGATAGACAACAAATAAAACAGTACTATGCCACGCTTGTTTACAGATAACAAACTACAGGAAATGAAGTCAAATTAGTGACTTCCCATCATGTGATCTTCGCGCATGCTCGATAGAAGGTTTCTTCTGAGTTCAGAAACCACTTGTCTGCCATCTTGGTATTATAATTGACCTAATTAACTGAGTTTTTGATGACATCACAAGCAGGGTAAACTTGTTACAGTAACATTTCTTCATGTGGGACTAAATTTGAGGGCCACAGGTTTGTTAGTGTGAATTCACTATTATGTGCTACCCTCGTAAAATAAAGTTTTTCATTCATTCATTGAACATTCATTTCTTCAAAAAGTGTCTTAAAATGTGGTGAGTTAATTTAATTGAGTACTAAAAAGACTTCGGAAAATCGAGTTTCATATTGATAATGACATGTGGTTTGCAAGATAAAAATTTTGCTTTTTACCCCACTTGTGATAAATGCATATCCAAGCATGCATGCTGCTTTTGATCAAAATTGTGTGTTACATGGAATTATTATTTGTATTTACAAAAAAATAAGTGCTAGCCCCCTGTTATAACCATGAAGGCTAATCGAGGCACTGAGGTGGTCATTAATATATTACAATACTATTATTTAAAGAGTGTCACAAGCAGTGCCGGATTAACCATATGGCAGAAGCGGCATATGCCACGGGCCCCGCGCTTTTGGGGCCCCGCGCTTACTCTCTTCTATTTTTTCCCGAATTTTTTGGTTCCATGTTTCAGTGCGAGATCCAAACAGTGCCACAATGCGGGGCCCTAAAGAGCCCAAGTCCTCCAGAAAACGCGAGGGCCCCAAAATTTAAAAAGACAGTCCCCATCAAGCTGGGCCCAAACGTTTTTTTGTTCCCTTTTTCAGTGTTTCAGCGTGGGGCCTCAAAGAGCCCAAGGTCCTCAGAAAACATCAGAACCCAAAATTTAAAAATTGAGCTCCAAAATAGCTGGTCTCGAAACGGTTTTTTCTTTCCTTTTTCAGCACAGGATCCAAACAGCGCGGGCCCCAAAGAGTCCAAGGCCTCTAAAGCGAAGCCCCCAACTAAAAAACGTGAGGCCCAAAAGTTTAAATTCCTTCTCTGGGCAAGGGGCTCCAAAGAGTGAGGCCAAAAAAATCATAGGGGTCAGAAAATATCAAAATTTGCAGTAAACTGTTTTAACAGTATTTAAAAATTCTAAAAGATCGCTGAATTTTGTGGAAGACGGCAGAAGTTCATATGGACGGTATCATGTTTAGCTATTTTTCCCCTGCAAGCAATAATAATATATGTTAATGGTATAAACTGGGTTGAAATTCAGTTCGTTCAAATTATTGATGTATAATTCTTTTGGTTTGTAAATACACAGGAAACCTTTCAACGCATGAAATACAAGAGGATATTTTTTAATCTTACTGAATTCAGTGTCTAAAATTCTGTTGGAAGGTTGGGGGGTGGGGGTCAAGGGGCCCCGCGCTGATAATATGCCACGGGCCCCGCGGAACGTTAATCCGGCCCTGGTCACAAGACGGTGCAAACAAATTCGAAAAGATTAGGAAGCAAAGGACACAAAAGACAAAGTACAAAACAAAACAGAAACCAAAACAAAACAAAGCAAAAGGAAATTGATTCTTACACATAGTAATTATGTGGATAACTAGTAGTAATCAATTAATTGTTGTTTTAAATTATTTTTAATAGAAGATTTGTTCAGAGATTTAATAGACTCATCAATATCATTCCAGGTCTTAGAGCCAATAAATCGTATATTGAACTTTCCATAGTTATTGTGAGGTTAAGAAAGGGAGAATGATGATTTTGCAGAAAGCCTTATATTATAACGATGCTTGGAACTAACAGATGAAAAAAGTTCATAAACTCATATGGAAGTTTGTTGTTGTTAAATTTATTCATAAGTAATGTTGTATTAAGTAAACAATATCAGACAATATTTTTTTTTATTTAAACATATTTTATTCTCAACATTTTCTCTTGCTCATCGAGGGAGATCATGTTGACTTATTTAAAACATTGGAGTGCATTGTTTTTAAATAAAAGGTGCACAAACATAATAAGATAATTATAAAGAAAAGAAGTAAATAATAGTTAAGCTCAATGAAGAAATCTAAAGATAAGTTATTACGTATTAATATTCAGTTAAACTGGTGAATCGCTTGGTTTGAAGAATAAACAGTTGAACATTCCGCATCAAAATTTCATTTTCTTCATAACCAAGTATTTCTGAACCATATAGAAATGTTTCAACTATCTGATCCTCCGATAAGCTTAACCACGTAGCGTGGAGCAATTGTGTAGACGAAGAAAGCAATCAAAAAATTTTATGAGCTTTTAAAAGTCTCTTAAAAATAGGTGAGGTAATGAGAAAATGTTATTATACCGGTACTAATAATAATAATAATAATGAAAACTTTATTGAATTTTTTACGTATATATACAATTGTAAATCTCACTACTGACTTAGGTAATTTACAATTGGCTACATGAATCACAGAGTACTACATATATGTACTATTTACAGTAAAAACAAGAATTGAAAATGGGTATATGATTATATATATAATTATATGTAGTTATTAATTTAAATGTTTTAAAATTCAGGGTTTGTCCACTCTTTGTTTCGACAGCAAAAAATATAGTACGTCGCTCTAATGCATGGCATAAGACGTCATCTTTTTTATGCAGTAATGTTGCTGCTTTTTATCCATTCCTATAGTGTCTAACATTTCTAAAAATGTGAATAATAATAATAATATACCATATTTTAACCTGTATACAGGTTAAACTTTGGTCAGTTAAAAATATAGCTGCTATCATGCACTCAAGGACCTGTTTAAACTAAATAGTCAATCCTATACTTATATATATTAACTAAAAACTACTATCATTTTGGTGTCAGTATTTATAAATATTTAAGAATCCACTAATCTGTGTCTAATCAGTTTTCATAAAAAAGTTTCTACACTTTAAATTTGTCTAAAACGTAAATGTGATATATCATTCCTCAAATCTTCTGGCAGTTCGTTAAAAACCGTAGCCCCTTTGTCTTTGAGAAAAAATATCTTGCGACCAGTTTCTGTTTCCATTTTTGGTATAGCCTCAATTTTGAGGTGTTTCCTCTTGTTTCTCTCTGGTGGAAGAACTCGTTACAAATGCCATTAAATTGGTTAAGCAAAAGACCATCCTGTGCACAGTGAAGTTTCCTAACATTTCGTATTGAACAGTGAACACCAGCGGTTATGTGTTACGTTAGTACCATATACGATAGTACCATCTATTAGACCTCTGTTGGAAAACTGCTCGCAGGTTTTCCACCATTCCCTCCCGAAATTTTTGTGTGATGACTTGGAAAACGTCCAAAAGAGAGCGCTGGCTATCATTTCCCCGAACCAGTTATATGAGCATAACCTGCAGAAGTTTAACTTAGCTACATTAAAAGATAGACGTATAAAGTTATGCGACAAGTTATTCTCGTCCATCAAGAGTTCGGAATCTCATAAGTTACACAATCTTCTACCTCCTTTGCAAGAGGAAAACTATGACATTAGAAAGAAGCAAGTCTTCAATATTCCAATGATACGCACTGAACGCTTTAAACGGACTTTTATTCCTTCGATGTGCAAGTCTTGATAACAATTTGACCTTTGCAGTTAAAAATTTTCTTGAACTGTCTTATATCAAAACTTAGCATCTAATGTAATTTTAAGTTCGTGTCATAATATATAGCTTCTAAATAGATTACGCAATTCAGCTTTTATGAGCTGCAATGTAAACTTTTTAATTAATCTATCTGCATGTATCTATCTATCTATCTATCTATTGACAGCACGATCTTGAATTTGCTGAAATCGATTTGCAGTGGTACAGACTTGGTATATCATGAAATAAGTGACCACATGCAGTATTCAAGAGTAATGATTCAATCATAACTGCAATGAAATACTGATAATGAGTTTGTAGAAGTTTTAATCTGGTTAATGGACTGGCAACGTTTAAATTGTGAAGGCTGACTAGCTATAGTAATCAAAATTTACATCTGTTAAAATATTATGCTTTCCATCGGTCTGAGAATGATTTGGAATATTATTTGGTTTTGAAATTAATTCGTATCTGGGTTAGGCCAGAAGTTGCAAACTGCCGTTCAGTTCGTTGACTGTTTGAACTATCGGTCTGAACTTTTCATCGAGCTTTTTCTCCAGAATTTCTTCAAGAATCTTTTTTGTAATTTGAGTCATCATAACAAGCATATGTGGACAGTGTAACGATATAAAGAAAAGAAATGATACACAAATAAGACAAAAATATCCTCTTTCAAGGCGAACGTCAAACGCACGACCGCCATCTTGTGACACGGAATTAGTGTCGCTGACAACTCGCGAATAGTGTTTTCATTCGTTTTATTATCGCAGAGTGTCTCTGACTACTGCCAACTGACACAACAAAACAAATTTTTTTGATTTCTTGCGACAGTCTGCGATGAATTACGATAGGCGGTTAAGGTAATTCCGCAGTTTTGCATTGCGCACTTTTACTGCGCACATCTTATAACTTCATTTCATCCATTATACGTACCGTTTCAAAAAAAAATCATTTAATGACAATTTTATGTTACTTCAAAACATCTTTGGTTACATTCGTGCAAAGAATTACGTTAAAATTAATTTTTTCAAATAAGGCATACAAAAGTGTAGCTAGGGTTCCTGTGTCTGTAGTATGTTTATTTACTTGTATTTCACGTTTTAATGCCACAATTCCCTGAAAATAGTTTTTTAACTGATAATTTATTTCTTTAATGTATTTTACATTTCATATCCGAAATTAAAAGAAAAATCATTTCTGGATCTTGAAAAAAATCCTTTATCAATGCATGTTCTCAAAGAAAAATATGTAGTACGTTAGTAGTTTCATTTTGCTCAAAACACAATATTTTTTCAAAAATAATTACAAGATAGGTTTACTAAAGCAAAATCCGCGCTAAAAACGTCAATAAATATCGGACTGTTGTGATTTTGCTGTTACTCGTAATGAGCGTCAAGATGGCACCCTATTGGGGTAAAGGTGGTATATTGTGATTGTCATATCTTCTTAACGAGTCCGGTGATCCCGACTTTTTTGTGTGATTTTACTGTAAGTATATCATAAACTCCATGCCTGGGAAGTTTCAGCACATTCTCATTTCGGGAACAATTACTGCGGAATTACCTTAAACAGAATCAACATCGGTTACACTGAAAACCAGGATTAAAATAGGTCGTCGTTAGAGATTTCTTAAAAAGTGTTCTTTAGTTAACGTCGAGTTTGTATGGCCGTAGACAGGGCTCTACACAATTTGTGCCCAGATATATTTCTCTTATGTTTTTGCTGATTGATATGGATTGAACTACCTAAAAATACAAGTACAGCTGACTTCACCGTTTTGAGCGAAGGCCCTTCGTCGGCAGGGTTCGAAGTAGAGAAAAAGTATGACCTGCAAGTCTAAATATTTTTGGCAGGTGAATTAAATTTTAGCCTGCCATTTTTATTCATTGCCTTGAACTGCCAAAATGGCGATGTCTCATAGGAGTCGTATTGTAAAAATCAATATTTTCATGTTATGCATTTTATTATTTTTAAACTTGTCTACTACTACAGTAAACTTGGATTTACATTTCAAATATAAACATATTTAGTCAACTAAATGATCTAGTATATATGAGTTGTGGTAATGAAATGAAATATATCTATAGAATTTCACCTGCCAATTTTTTTACTTGGCAGTTCAAATTTGTTTTTGCCTGCCATTTCTAAAATATGGCCTGCTTTTGGCCATTGGCAGCCCGCTATTTCGAGCCCTGTTCGTCGAGACGTTAGTATAGCCAAACTTCCCGACGACGGGTCTTCGCTCGAGATGTCGAAATTTCACTTGTATTTTTCAAGTAGTTGAATCCATATCACTCCGCAGTTTTCTGGTATTTTTGCCACTACCTACGCTGGCATAGACCGCTCTCTTATATTTTTGTATTTTTAGTGGAGAAAGCGGTGATGCAGTTGTTAAGCATAAGTGACAGTAATAGCAGTAAGACGAATGTTGGTGCTTCTTCATCGCGTCGCAAATTTGACGACATCGACCCAGTTGACACTCCTCTACCTGATATGCAACGATATCGTACTCCAGATACCAAGGACCTGCCCACAGAACAGTTTGATTTTTCCTCTTTTCTTCCCCAAAGACAATATCCTGATCCTTTCTCCACAACAAAACCTACTTCCCTTGGTACTAACCCTGCCTTTGGTACTGCCAGGCCTCCTACTGTACCAAAAGTCCAAAGTGGTACTAAATTAACTGATGGATTTAATGAAAATGAAACATATGTCTCGGATGATGATATTGATGATCATATCGATGCTATTGATTGTATTGATACTACTGCCAAAAAAGTTAATCAAAATGGTGCAAATCATCGCAATGTTAAAGGTACGAATATTGTTGAACAAAATGTCAGTCATGGAATGAGAAGGAAAAGTAGAGAGAACCAATCATTTCCAAACGATAAGGCTCCAGGAAACAAGGGTAGGGATCAACAATCATTTGTAAATGGTAAGCCAGTTAAAGTCAACAATCCACAGCAAAAACAAGTGAATAAACTTAATGGCGGCAGAACAACTAGCCCGCATCCGTTTGCACCTCAATTAAATTTTCAACAAAATCAATCATCATACCTTGCCAATCAAGCTCAATATTTTTCGAGCTTTCCTTCATCTGCATTCCCTCATCCCTTCATTCCACCTCGGGGCAACATGCCGCCTGGGCAGTACCACAGACCACCCCCACATCCAGGCTTTAGGAACCCTGTACTTCCTCAACCTGTACCCCATCACCCTTTTCCGATGAGGTCCGTCACACCTGGAAATAAGGGACCAAACAATTTTTTACCGACGGCATCCGTGACATATGGTAATAAAGTACCACACCATTCTATACCAACGGGAGCTAACCAGTCTAAACCCATGACTGATGGTTTCAAAGCACCTAACTATTCTCTACCAAATCATTCCATGTCATATGGTAATATGAGAGCTAATCAGTCTTCGCCTATGACTGTCACCACTGATGGTTTCAAAGGATCTAACAATCTTTCAGCAACATTGACAAATGGTTTTAACAGGCCTAATTACCCTGCACAAGCAACCATACATGGTAATAAGCGACTTAACCACCCTGTACCAAACACTTCTACACATGGTAGTAAAAGACCTAACCTTGCACCAACCACAACTTCTATGGCGTATGGTAATAAAGGGTTCAACCATTCTGTACCGGCAACCACCATAACACATGGTAATATAGGACCTAACCATCCTATACCAAACACATCCACATATGGCAATAAAGGACCTATCTACCCTACACCAACCACAACCCCTATGACATATGGTGCTAAAGGGTCTAATGCTGCACAAGCAAACACACCACGTGGTAATATAGGACCTAACCATCCTATACCAAACACATCCACATATGGCAATAAAGGACCTATCTACCCTACACCAACCACAACCTCCATGACATATGGTACTAAAGGGTCTAATATCGCACAAGCAAACACCATACCACATAACGGATTTAACCATGCTATACCAAATGCTTCCACACATGGCAATATAGGACCTATCTACCGTTCACCAACCACAACCTCCATGACATATGGTACTAAAGGATCTAAATCTGCACAAGAAACCACCATTGCTCATGGTAATAAAGGCTCTAATCATCCTAGATCAATCACCCCAACACATGTTAGCAGAGCACCTAACCACCTTACACCGACCACAAATTCTATGACACATGATAATAGCCACTCCTCGTCAACAACGTCTGTAAGTAATAAAGGATCAAACAACATGCAAAGAGGGTATAGTGATTCTCTAACAAGGATGCAAGGTACACCTGTTTATAATTTTTTATCCCTCATTAATTTTTATTCCTTCATTTAACATGTATTTGCAGTATCAATATAATCTTACTGTTTGTATACAGTTGTGTACCTAAGTCTATACACATGTAAAATTACTAGGGATGTGTTGGATACTGTTCTGCCAAATACTTCATGGACAGTCTGCCGGATACCGGTCAGGGGGAAATGGTAACCAGATTTCAAATAGTAACCAGATGGTGGAAATGTACTTGTACAATACTTCACTTTTTCGCTATTTTATAGTCCATTGTTTGAGTATGTGCTTTATCCCTTTATATAATATGCATAAATCAGGGTTCGTAGCAGTCTTTGAAATCCTTGAAAGTCTTTAAATTTGAATGCAGGTCTTTAAGGTCTTTGAAAAGTCTTTAAATTGTGTGAAAAAGCGAAGAAAGTCTTTAAAAGTCTTTAAATTCTTTAGTGGGGAACTGATTATACGATTTCCTAGCTAATAAAATAGATTGATTGAATCAAGATTTTCGCAAATATCAACGAAAATGCACATTTGAGGATGTGATTTGACGGGACTGACTACTGGGTAAAAACGGTGCTTACACTCGCCATTTTTCGACAGCTGATTGCTCTCAAAGATCTTTGAAAATAGGCAGAAAAAATCTTTGAAAGTCTTTGAATTTTTTTGGTCTTGGAGACTACGAACCCTGTAAATGTATGTGGCACATTCAGCGGACCATGTACGACATTACAGTTTACAAAAACAATTTCTGCATGCTTGGTTCTAATAAACATTCCAGTGTTATCTTGTAAAATATCCGGCCAATTGTTACCGGATATCTCGCCCTTGATAGTTGAATAACTGTGTCACAGCATTGGTAGGCTATATATAGATTAAGCTGAACAAGCTTTCGTTGGTAGGGATGCAACTACCTGAAAAATATAAGGAGAATGAATTTCGACGTTTCGAGCGAAGGCCCTTCATCTGGAGTTACTAGTGGGGGTCGGGAAAATTACATGAGCTTTTATATACCAGGAATATAGAAGCGATCACGTGACAAAAAATAAACCAATCAGATGGATTTAGTCAAAACAAAGTATAAACAAAAAATGTAAATCACATTACAGACTATATTAATGCAAATATACAGAAAACTACAGCAAATACAATAGAAATTCGAGCCCTCTGTCCCATTTTTGGTAGCAACAAATAATGATAGCCGCAAAAGACACGAAATGCGTCTCATTTCCAAACTTGGCACTGTCCACCCCTATGGCATTGATGAACTTTTTCCTATGTTTGACTCTATCTGTCTTTGCCTGTCTAAAGCAGACATTGACAGTACTTTTAATTCTTACCATATCTGAATATCGGATTTCCATATCTTGAAATTTGGTGTAAGGCAAAGAAGTCTAAAGAAGTAAGATTTCCATTTTTGCAGCAACAAAAGTGCCTACCATAATCTTGTTAATGTAACCAGGCATCTGGTTGTACTTGGCCAGGACGTCCTTGTTAAAATAATCTACGCTAGCAGAGCCTCTTGTAAGATTTTTTACGTGTGTATATTGCATTAGTTTTCATTAAGCTTGTACGACTGTACTGTCGAGTTTTAAACTTTGTCACTCTATTGTGTGCCTTTCATAACAGCTAAATTTCCATCTCACGGAAAGAGGTCCTTAATAATACTGCGTGGCTTGCCTGGTAGTGGAAAATCAACACTAGCAAGGTGAATATCACGTCCTAAATGTAATGGATGATTCCTGCTATCGACTAATTTTTTATCTAGACAAGAAAGACGAAATCTATCACTATAGCTCAAAAGAGCTTCCTAAAATTAGTAAGATTGCAAAGTTTGGTTGCGAAATGTTGTAAAATAAGGACATATTACACACGGAAAAATGTACCACTTTCAGCTCAAAAGTGGTGCATTTTTCCGCGCGTATAATAAGCAATTATTGGATGAGGCTGAGCATGATATCAAGAATTATTCAGACCGAGGTCAATGTTATCTGCCGAAGCGAAGCTGAGGCGGATAACATAGACCGAGGTCTGAATAATTCTTGATATCATGCGAAAGCCGAATCCAATAATTGTTTTATTATACATTTAAAGACATGAGAAACGTATAAAACGCTTCCTGTTCATGAGGTAGGAAAAGTACAATTTGAATATCAAACACCTTGCACAAAGTCAAAGGTCAGCTAAATATTCTATTTCTACTTCTATTTACCCCTTTGTGGCTTTTTTCTTGCTTTCACTATCCTTATCTGCCAATAATTCGGAGAGTTCACTTTCATTCAGCGAAGCAAATCTGCTGTCGGCCATTGTTTGTTTGTTTTTTTCGCGCGCTTTTTGGTTCAAGCTTTTGGCCGCGCAAGGGTTTGGGCACGAGAGAGTCCAATAATTTTTTTTTTGGATGCAAGTTCGATCCAAAAAAACAATTATTGGACGCTGATGACGTCATCGGCGAAAAATACGTAATAAATGCCGAATACTGAAAATTAGCCGGTGCTTTCTGACCAATTAGAAACGAGAATACATATTAAATGTATAATAATGCTCAGTATTTTAATACTCAAAATTTGCTAATTTCACAGTGCTATATTTTCCATATTTTGCAACCAAATTTGGCAATTTTACTAATTTAAGGATGTTCATTTACGCTATAATTGTAGATTTCTTCTTCCTTGTCTGGATAAAAAATTATTCTATAGCCATGGAATCATCTATTGTCATACTATGTATTTATCATTCTGAAGATGCCTTGACCTAAAGATGAAACGTTAATATACTTCAATAAAACTACTGTATATTTGTATCTTCATGTCCATAATCTTTGTGTTTATGTGCACGTTATGCTATAGCCATTAATTTTCATTATACGATTGTACATTTAATGATTCCCATCCCCGCCTTCCACCATTCAATAATCTATGTAATCTTCTCTATTTAGACAATTGAGTGCTGCGCTAGGTGGCATGACCATTTCTACTGATGATTTTTTCCAATTGAAAGGGAATAGGTAAGTGGTGTTATAATGTCATTAGGCCACATAAAATAAATTCCTTGATTCTCATCGCTACGTTTTGAAAATGTCGAAGAGGCGGGAGGTTTATATTTTAAATAATTTATCGATCCATAAATAACATTCATAACATTTAAAGCGAAATGGCAATATATTTTTTATTTTCTCATTTGAAAGAACTTTTAAGACTGTAATACTCGAAAGGAATGAAATGTCCGCCGTCTTCAATTTTTGTAGATCTACATGTCACGTCACAACCACTAATCATTTTGCACTCAACACTATGCTCTGTCTGCCATTCGAAATACCAAGATCACTCAAAACCTTTAAGAGGCAATTTTTTTCAATGTCGCGTATTTGCAATGAAAAGTGTTCAAAACCTAAAATCTTTTTGGCGTTCCTCTCAAAATTACTTTGCTTTAGCTTTATTCTCTAGTTTATAGAGTTAGCTACCTTTTTCAATGCATCTTCCGGTTGAGAAACATAAAATAATAGTTAAAAATTGTCAATTAAAATACAATTATCAATGTTGCTTTAAAATTGACGCCATATTTACAGTAATATATAAGCAAAACTTACTGAACTTCAGACATCATTTTCTCTTTGGCGTATCATCTAAAATCTCTTCATTTTAGCATTATTTTACAGATAAAACATTAAACATACTTTTGAAGTTTGTTTGCCGACTGAGAAACGTATCGAAAAATAAAAATTTTGAATTTAGTCATAACCTCAAGTGATATATCATACCCATTAGTTTTGTGCGCGTGTTACGTAACATACAAAAAAATCTCTTAAAACATATACTATACCAATCAATATTTGGTCATCAACGAATACTTTTATATGGTTAATCCCTGTTGTGACGTCACAAAACTACTGTTAAAACAATCAAAAATTTATTCAAGATGCATGGCGGATGTCTCATTACTTCAAGTGAAAATATTTCAAGAACTAAGCAAGATATGAAAAATCGGTAAAGAAGTTAATATATAGTTTCAAAAAATTAATATATAGTTTTAAATGAGAAAATAAAAAATTATATTGCCATTTCCATTTAATATTTATGTTATTTCCGAAGCGAAGTGCGACCGTCAGAAATCGAAATAAACGTATTGCATTACATAGTTCTGTCATCTTCAAACGTAACTCCACGAATATATTTCGTGCACTGAAAATGGATAAATCTCGCCTCCAATCTCTGTTGCCCCGATAAACTCAATAGGTAGAACGGCGGACTCGAGTGCCAAAGGCGTGAGTTCAAATCCAGCTCCAGTCAACTTTCACAGTTGGTTTCGGTAGTGTACAAAATCATGTTGGAAATGTTCTCTTCAGGTTGGAGTATGTCGACATTCTAAATTCTCTCTCCTAATATTTTAGTGTTCATGCAACATAAATCTCTTCTAGGTCGCAACAATGAATACATTGTTGAATCAACACAAAATGTTACGTTTTTGGTGACAGAATAACACTTTTGGATTATTTTCATTCTACAAAAGTGTCAAAAAGTGTACGAATGTCTGGAGTTAATTGAACTCCTTGAAATTTGCAGTGCATGATTCACTGATTGTTTAATAAATAATAATATTATATGGCTTTACAAAATTCTCTATTCTGATTGGTTGACAAGCGGTCTGTAAAAACCCATATCCGGACCGTGCATGGTCCGTATTTTCCGTGGCGGGAAATTTTTGCTTTGCAAACAGAAAAAATGTTTGCTGTTTAATTTTCCAATTGTGTGTCATTAAAATTTACAGATAGAAATTCCAAACAACCAAATTGTTTTTGATTGAGCATGCATGCCTACCGTATATTGTTACCCAGTGAAACTGACGATAGCTGATTTAATTCGCATATGCTCACAGACTCAGTTCAGCCATATAATAAACCGATTATTGACCTCTCTTGTTCGGTCTGTACTGTGAAATATCAGACCTCTGTTTTTTGCATGGACCTCGGTCCATACTAAAAAACCTCGGTCTGATATTTCACAGTACAGACCTCACGCTCGGTCAATAAGCCGTTAATATCCTCGATTTAACGCTCATATCCGTTTAGATGTTCATTCTATTTCCTTTCACTGTAGATATTGTTTCAACCCCATCGAGTTGCCTGCAGCTCATGAATGGAATCAGGATCGAGGTCAGTTTAAGTGTGTGATTATAAACCTAAATTAATGTTCTGTTAAGCAATTAACAACTTGCATGCATATTAGACGAAATTTTAATCCAAGTAAAGAGAAGGGAATCAAACACCGCAGCTAAAAAGAAAATAATGAAATTAGTAAAATTGCCAAATTTGGTTGCAAATGTTGTAAAGCTTGGAAAAGATATAGTCTTGCAAAGTTGTATATGTGTGCATTACGTGCGGAAATTGTTACCATTTTTCGCTCAAAATTAGAAATGTATTTAGTGACACTGTCTGTAAATATATGTAGTTGCAGTGCTAATAGCTACCGTGTAAATGTTAGACTTGCATGGTATGTATTTATCAATTATCTTTCGGCTCATTCTCGACCATGTGAGATTAACATGCAGAAATTAAGATTTCAAATTATGAACTGAAATGAATGGTTGTTTTAGCTGTAATGTCTGAAACCAGTTAATTAATCATTTATAAATATCTATTCCAGTTTATTTTGCTTTGCATCACAAAAGGTTATCCTTGGGTACCATGTAGTAAAACAAGAAAATGTTGTAACTACTTTATGAAAAGTAGAAAAAAACCGTTGTAGAATGTCTCTGGAGTCTGGATGTAATCTGCGAAACAGTGGAATGACCAAGTTACCTATTTAGTATTTTCCTCTCGTGATATTGAAGTTATATTTCATGAACTTCCCTCGTCTAATCACAATAATTCCTTTCTTACCAAACCCGTTCACGGTTATCGTAATTCATATTGCATTATTTATAGGTGCTCGTCTTTTCGCCCCATTACCATGCAGCTAAAATTGTCCCCATTTCGACAGGGCCAATTTAGACGTCTAATCATAGAATAATTTCCCCCTTACCAAACCCGTGCAAGGCTATCGTAAGTGATATTGCATTATTCAAGTCATTCAAAACGCTATTTTTTTCTTAGCCAAGAAGTTCATGGAAGCAGGATTGACGCCACTGATTATCGACAACACAAACACTCAGTCTTGGGAAATGAGGCCTTACGTTCTAATTGTAAGATAGCGATACCTCTATGATTGTTTGTTCCGTATGTGCTAATTGTATTATTTTGTCAAAGGTATAGTTATTGATTAGGTTTATTTTTAGGGTTTAAAATGTGGATATGAAGTTGATATCATTGAACCAGAGACTTGGTGGAAATGGAATATAAAAGAACTGGAAAGGTGGATAAATATTTTGTTATGTGTAATCCCGTCGAAAGTTGTCAGTGAGTAATTTTAGAAAATACAATACATAAGAATACACACTTCTAAAACCGTTGGCATTTTTATTCAACGTTTTGACCATATCTGATTCCTGGTGTTGACTCCAAGATAGAAACGTTGATTAAAAACGTTAGCCATAATTCAGCTCATGCCATGGGCATCTCACTCGATTTGCAACTATATAGACCCTACGATTCTGATGCAGCGCTCTAACCAACTGAGCTGTAGAGTCCAATTGTCGAGCTCTAACCACAGCCCACAGGTTCATGTATATATACACGCACCAAGGTGGTGCCAATGTAAGGTGTATAGTATGGTTGCATATCAGGATTTGGGACATCTGACTCGAACTCGTGGTTACAAGAGCTCGACGACTGGACTGCATATAGCTCAGTTGGTTAGAGCGCTGCACCAGACTCGCAGGGCCACAGGTTTGATTCCTGCCAGAGGGTCTATAGTTGCATTTTTCGCAACTGCTCCTGGTTAGGTCTAATAAATAGGTCGTCTATTAAAATTTACACTCGGAATTTCCATCTACTGTACAAAACCCTTCGCAGTTTAACTGTATTAGGCGTACGAAGCCTAGGAATATTCAATATTCATGAATGTTTTGGCGTGAAATCACGACACGTTATTGCGCATTCCACCCTGCATTAATTAACAGTTTTGTAAATATTATCAATGCCATATTGTGATCTTATGCTAAATTTTAACCACTGACGTCTATTACCTTTATTAAATTCCATTTTTTAGGAGGAACACTCATGGTGTTCCATCAAACATTTTAGAAAGAATGTTGGAACGTTATGAAAAGAATGTTACGGTTGATAGAATTGCGAAAACGGCGGCCAAGCCGATCATTACTCCGAAATCTGATGGTAGGGCCGACATTGGCAATGCGGTGAAACGTGAAACAGACAGTAAACACGAATGTACCTCCAATGGAAATAAGCTAATAAATGAAAGTGAAAAAGTGTCTCAGACAGATGTGAAATCAGGCCTTGGAAACAACCAAAGAAAACCTTGTCAGGCCGAGACCAGGCGAACAGCTACCACGAAGAAGACGATTTCTTTGTCGGCGAACTTTTCAGCGTCTCGTGACCGTAAGCGCCCTTTTGGTGCTAATACAAAGACGAAACAAGGGGATAAACGAGAGGAAAAGAGCTTCAAAGATAACACGGTGGGGAAGGGCTTAGATTCTACAGGGAACGCTGCAGAAGTAAGTGAAAATGGTGGATCGGATTTGGATGCTGTAGTGACGCGTGAGGATGAACAAAGCATCCCCGTTTCTCTTGTTTCATCTATTGATGCACCTGTCAATGAACAAGAAACATCTGAAGAAAAGTGCGTTCCTCAGGTTGATATGAGCATTGAAAATAAATTAAATGATCTCTTGGAATCTGAGTGTGCAGATGAAGAGTCTTCTAGCAAAAGCAAGTCAGATGGGTGTGAAAGTGAGAACACTAGTACAACAAGGAACGATCAGCCAGTAGTCACCCTGGATGATGAAACAGGCCTGCACCATGTTCCCTTTAATGATGATGATGCCCCCAGTATAGGTAGTGTGCTAAGTTCCAAAGCATTCCTACCAGATGATAATCAATTGGTCTCCAAGAATACTTCAGTCAGTTCATCTTCTAATCTGGACGAAGTTAGCGATGAGTGTGAGGAAGTTAGAAATGAAGGTCATCCTCACTGTACTTTGGCCAGTCAGCAAACATTTTCCGACTCGGAGCATTCACTTTCTGAGGAAAATACCTCACTGGAACCTGATTTACAAGTATTAAGGAAAGATGATATTACTGATATCCACTCTAATTCCAAGTTTGATCGAACTCAACCATGTATTTCGGACGAGGAGCTGACTGAAATTTCTTGTGGAAAAACCCAAGAAAATGATCTAGTATATCATTCTGACAATGACATACAATTTACGAGAACAGATGAAGAAACCTTTAGCCACCTGGCAAAAAATCGAAATGCTGATAAACAATTAGAGAACAATGAAAACTCCTGTCCAAGTAATCAACAATTTCTTGCTCAAAATCGAGTACGTTTAACTGAATCACAGGATTGTAGTGTGAAGGATGCAGTTATTGACTTACAAACAGATGTTCCAGATACAAGCAATGAGGACATCGATACTTGCCGTAAAGGTGAAGGTTTTCCTAGTAAAGATCCCAGGCTAACAAGCGGCTCCTCTTCACCGTGTATTGATTTACATGATCTGAAAGATCAAAATCCAACTGCCAATACGGGTCGACATGATCCTGGCAGTGCCAATAGCGATAGATGTGATACCAATACTATTCAGCCGGGCCCTAGTTCTGATTTGCTAGAATATAACGCCCTACCAAGTGCACCTTCTGGTGCATTTGGCATGCTCAATAATACTGTGGTAGATCCTATACGTGGCTCGCAAGAGCATGATCGATCTATTGTAATAGATCCATTTACTAATATGATTGTTTCCCACACTGGTGTCGAACCACGTTTGCCAGATCTAGTTGTAAATCCTAACTCTGTTGTGCGTTCAGATACGAAATTGGATGCCCCAACTTGTAAAGGTAGTAAGCAAGATTCTGGTACTGACCACATAGGCATGGATACTGCTAACAATAATCCAGACATTGTCAAGCAGGATCCCATTATTACCTTATCAAATCCTTCTTGTGGGAATAGTTCGAATGCTGCAATAGATTTGTGTACTGTTGTGCAGTCTTCTAACAATGATTTAGAACGTGCTGATCATGAAAAGGTTAGCCCAACATATTCCAATGCTGAGATAGATTCTGTTAATGTTCATTTACATAATAATGAAATGAGAGATCCTTTAATTGATCGAACAAAAATGAATGCTAAAGATGGGTCTTTCGACCTACAGACTCGTGACTCATTTACTGACTCCGATAAACCAGGTTCTGCTGCTGACAAGAACGACGCTCTTGATCCCATTCAGTTCTTAAAAGATTGTTTCCCACACACTGAAATTGACCTACTGAAGTCGTTTTTAGATTCTTGTAATGGAGATTTGTTAAAAACTGTGGACTCTCTTCTTGAGTATAATAAGAATGATTACCATGATATGAATGAAGAGTCAACACGGGAAGATCTCGACATCAGTTCACCAAAACAATCGTCGGTTCGCTCGGCAGATTCCATTACATCTCCCAGAGAGAATGTTGCTTCACGACATTTGAATACACCAGAAGAAAACCGGAATTTTTATGGCACTGTGAATGTGGAATCTCCGATATCCAGTACTCCAAAGAAATTTCAAGGTGTTCCTGTTGATTCCCTTCACCTCACTCTTGATCCAGCCATGGCATTACAACTGCTTGAAATGTTTGGGGCATTCAGTGGCGTGAGTGCAAGAGGTATCTGTTCTAATTAACGTATTTCTTCTATTAGCACCCATTCTCTCTGTTAGTTAAGGCCCCATATACATGAAACTGAGATGCAGTCAAACTGGGATGAAACTCGAAATTTTCAGGATGTTCACATGAGACCGTGAAGAAAACCACAAGTCTTTTAATTTTATTTTTGTGAATTGTGATGTTACCCTGAGTGTGCATCCCCACCGGTGACCACGGTGAAATCGAACCCGCGACCTTTGGGATATGACTAGTCCAATGCTCTACCAACTGAGCTACGAGGTCAAGTCGGTTAGAATTGGTGATATTTCGGAACTGAGTCTAGTTCCTTCGATATATCGATGAGTCTAGTTCCTTCCAACTGAGCTACGAGGTCAAGTCGGTTGGAATTGGTGATATTTCGGAACTGAGTCTAGTTCCTTAGAATACATTGATATCGAAGGTAGTGACTCAGTTCCGAAATATCACCAATTCGAACTGACTTGACCTCGTAGCTCAGTTGGTAGAGCATTGGACTAGTATCCCAAAGGTCGCGGGTTCGATTCCCATCGTGGTCAGGCAAACTTTTTCTCAGCTTGCCCGATGCGGATGCACACTCAGAGTGACATCACAAACATCGTATTCACCTGAGAACGTAACACCAACACACACAAAAAGTATCTTTTAATTCCCCTTGCCCGCCATTTTCTTTTTTTACAGTGCTTTTGTGAGCATGCATTGTTCCGAAGCCAAGAGCACAGCCGAGACCGATCGGAAATGTATTTGTGTTTACATTTATGCCGCTCCGAATTCATCCTGGTCTGAAGATAGTCGGTTCGGTCCAGCGAGCTGGATAACTTCAGACCTGTCTGGATTATTTTTCGTCCCGGTCTCATGTAAACATGCTGTGCGATTTCAGTATAGATTTGGTGAGATCTGTGTGCCGGTTTAAATTATTTATGTTTTGTGTTTTCAGATCCCTTATCTGAGAGTGCTCGATCCATTAGAATTGACAAAGATTTCGCGAAAACTCTCTACACGAAATGGAGGAAGACTGTTCAGGTATTGTTATTCACATAAGTGTGTAATAATAATATCTTTCCATTTGTGAACTGTTCCAATTCCACATGTGAAATAATATTTTTTCACATATGAAATTAATTTTCACATATGAACCTTTACTTTCATATATGAAAGAATATGTGAAACTCAATTGGCATTTTGACATGTGCATGAAATGTTCCAATTCATGCCTGTAGATTTTATTTGTGTGGAAGTTGCCAAGGATTTTTGAAGATGTTAGCCAAAAAGCTAGGTTTATACAGCTACAGTAACTCCACGCCTATTCATGATTTTGGCCATGAGTTGGCCTGTAGCTTCAGAATTTTAAGCTGAACTATAAGTTGAAACTCTAACAACTTTTTAAAATACTATTCTATGTTTAAAGTGCCAAAACACTTGTGGGACCTTTATGGATTTGAACAGAGCATAAAAAGTTAGTTAATAAGTTCAAAAGACTTTTTTGATTTAGTGCAATAATTTGAAGATACAAGCCTCTAAACTATCTACAGTTCCTGAGTCCCAGGCTCCTATGCACAATGGACCGTTTGGAAAAAGGCCAAATTCAATAGCCGTGTTTAGAGCCCAGGAGCCTGGGAATTAGGAACAGTCCGTTGTTTAAAGGCCTATATCCTCAAAACTATTGCATTAAATAAAAAAAATCTTTTGAACTTATTAACTAACTTTTTACGCTCTTTTCAAATCCATAAAGATCCCACAAGTGATATAGGCACTTCAATTACAACAAGGTGCTGTAAAACACGTTGTTTTACAGCGTCCTCGTAGCAATTATCGACCTTAAGCATGTAGGACGGGACGGCGACGGCAAACAAACTCGTTGAACCAAATGATTGCAGAAGAAGTCTTCTCTATTAAACATCGTATGAAAAATAATACAGTTTAAGGATTTAGGTTAACACAGTGTTAATGAATGAGAAAAATTCTATGACCCAATTGAAAGTAGCAGTTGACCCAGCTTGAAATGTAAGCGTTCTATACAAGACGGGATAACCTGTATTTTGCCGTTGTAAGCAGAGCGACGGCGATGTCTAAAACGTGATTTTGATTGTATACATTTTTGCTCATTTAAGAAATTGAGCAGAATATATAATATTAATATTAATACAACGCAGATACATATTAATACAACGCACATATATTAATACAAGAGTATTAATATGATACTATTAGCCGTCCTCGTTACACTTTCGTCCGGCATGACGTTCTTAATAACAGTAGCTAGTTCTTTATATAATTTTAAAAGCGTGAAATTTAAGGCTGTTTCTTGTCACGTCCCCATACTAGATTAGGCATTGCTTAAATTCGAATTAACTCTAAAATGCGCGATTTTTATCGGTAACTTTCGCACTAACTGTAGTTAACTTTAACTAACTTTTTATATTAACCGGACCCATGCAGGAATACAATCCTTCGAGATCAAATATTGCGTTCAGATTAGCCATTTCGTATTACATATGAAACCTCTGGCTCGTCCCCAGGCGCTAGGGGACGAGGCAGGTGAAACCTTAGCCCTTCGTGTACACTCTTATTGGCCTTAACATCGCATGATAGACTTGCGTTCTGGTAGATTGGACATTGCACAAGGAATCTTACAATCACGTAGTTTTATCAAATTTTTAGTGAAGAAAGCCAGAAAATTGCTGGTTAAGATAAAATACGTTTGATAGGCGTTCACCTAAAACCTTTGTTTCCTCTGCCCGACTAAACAGAAATAAGACAAGAAAATAGGTGTAAACTTGTTTAGGTTGATGCGATATATCGATATTTTGAAAATATCGATATTCAATTTTTCGCATATCGAAAATCTCCTAAATAATCTAATCTCCTTTTTTCGGCAATTATCACTGGAAAGATTTTGAAAATCCATAGAAGGTCATATAGAATGGAAATTGTATGGTCCTTTATTGGAAATAGAATGGATTTTGATTATCCATAATAATTGTAACAATACTATGGATATAGTATTGAAATAGTATGGCTATACTATGGATTTAATGGTGTAATTGCAAATTTCATTGTGTGGATTTCGCATTTTTTCCCAGTGTATTGCCCGGTAAAGTTTATAATACACGTGTATGACGGAAATTGCTGATCAAGTAGGAAGCGCGTGCGCAATTTACTGTCGTTCCAATTGAAGTGTTCCTCAAATATTGATTCAATACATTACCTCGGGCTGACCAATTCATTTGATCAAGTTCCTCGAAATATTCATACACTTCCTAGTATAATTGTAAACTTCCTGTTGAATAGTTTGAATGCACCAATCACCTTAGTTGTTTGTGCAACTAACCAATCATAAATAGAAAGGAAGTGACCAGAAATTATCAAATACTTGGAATTGGCTCTTCACAGGAAGTGTATGAATATCTCGAGGAACTTGATCAAATGAATTGGTCAGCCTGAGGTAATGTATTGAATCAATATTTGAGGAACACTTCAATTGGAACGACAGTAAAAGTGTAAACATGATCACAGAAGCTCACCACCCACACAAGCGGAAGTTGAGCGCTTGAAAACGATAACTGTGATGACTCATAAAGATGGAATCTGCACTACTTTGCATAATGATCTTAATAGCGCGTATCGGCGCGGGCTTAAAAACAAAAGTATCAAAATATCACAGTTCATTCTAACTCACTGTTCTGTTGCGAAGGAAAGTCTAGACGATATGTCGAATCAACGAAGTCCTGTTTGGAATTACTTTAAGAGAAGTTATGACCCAACATGTCAGCTCTGTGGAATAAAGGTGAAAACTAAGGCCGAAAACACAACCAATTTAACATGGCATTTAATCATAAACTAATCATCTCATGGTGTATACGACGAAAAAGCGAGTACAGCTTAAGCCAAACAAGGCGAGCATCCTCACAGAAATTTATGAAGAATCCTATACGAACTGCGTAACCATTAAGTTGTAGATAAATCTTTTGATGTTTAAACAAGTTTCATGCAAATTTGTTTTTTGCTGTTTGTGGTGCGGTATACATACAAATTGACTAAACTACGTTTTATAATTTGCATAATTCGATATAGTCGAATACATTGATTTTAAAGGAACTAGACTCAGTTCCGAAATATCTCCAACTCGAACCGTCTTGACCTCGCAGCTCATTTGGCAGAGCATTGGACTATAGTATCGCAAAGGTCGCGGGTTCGACTCCGACTGTGGTTAGGCAAACTTTTCAGCTTGCGCGGTGTAGATGCACACTCATAGTAACACCACAAACATCATAGTCGATATTATTGATATTTTTTTTAGATAATCAGTTTAGACCCGAGTTTCAAAACTGCAATTTGGTGAAGTCTACATCTAAGATTAGTTGCGCAATGTCCAGTCTACCAGAACGCACGTTTATCGTGTGATGTAATCTTAATAGAATTTTATCGGTAAAAATCCCTATTTGTGTACATTTTATGCAGCCAAGCAAAAATAACTACCGAGAAAATTGTATTGTAAAAATTATACATACACGTTTTTGGTTTCAACATGCAATGTCAGTGGCAGTCTAGTTAGTTGAAGCTCTTTCAATAAAGTGCGCAGTTGAGAACTTTGGTTTTCTAACAAAAATTGATATTCTTGTTATGTTAGGCAAAGAGCAAGGCAAAAAAATCAGAAGAGTCAAAGAAATTCTCTCCAGGTACTTGTCTATAATATTATTTTTGAACGTATGGTACCTGTAGCAGGTTGGTATAACATAAGAAACATAGAACTAAATATAATGTTTTTCATGTTACTCTGCATGAGCAGGCTGAAAAGTTAGCCTGACTACGGTGGGAATGGAACCCGCGACCTTTGGGATACTAGTCCAATCCTAGGTCGCGGGTTCGATACCCACCGTATAGTCAGGCTAACTTTTCAGCCTGCTCGGTGTGGATATACACTCAGAGTAACATAAAAAACATAATAGAACTAATATGTATTTACTTGCAGTCATGTCTGATGGCAATACAAAAAGAAAGTACAAGACACCACCACCACAATTTTATCTCCCCGAGCCTGTCCCGATGAAACCTTCAAAGTCTGTTGTATCCCAACCAGGTAAGATCATGGTGGATTTATGTTATCGATTGTGTAATCATTTCCATTGTACAGCATACCAATAATGAATGTTTATAAGTGCCAATGGTAAAAATATTTTCATGAGGTGAAATATGGAATTTCTTCATTCCAAGAGGCGACAGCCGTTTTATACATATAGGTTATCATATAAGGGATGAGGTGATATCAGTTTTATCGCTCGAGGGATGATATCACAATTGTCACGAGCGAGCGCAGCGAGCGAGGGACAATTGTGATATCATCCCAAGAGCGATAAAACTGATATCACCTCATCCCGAGTACGATAACCTATTTATTATATACTTCTACCTTTATCAGGGTTTGACACCCAAAAGTAAACAGTTTTGAAAAAAGAGGATCATTTTAGAATTCAAAACAAATCATTTACTGAACAAATATGATTTTAGAAAATAAATAGACCATTCATATAAATAATATACAATTTAAGTCTTTCGTTTTGTATTATCGTTCTTGTTTTCTTCGATAAACTCTCGACATCAACCAACACGAACCTCGAGTCGGCCATCTTTGTTTTGACAAGGCGCGAAATTTAGCGGGACAAAAAACGATATCCGGGACAAAAAACGATATCCGGGACGATATCGTTTTTATGTCCCGCTGCTTCCTACCTGATAAAGGTACAAGTATGTGATAAATAGAGGATATTACACGGCGGCGCGAAGATATGACTTTTATCTTCGAGTGGCGAAAACAATATTTTACGAACGAGCGCAGCGAGTGAGTAATATATTTTTTTTAACACGAGAAGATAAAAGTCATATCTTCAAGCCACCGTGTATTGTTCTGTTTATTATATAGTCCCAAGCAAAAGATTGTAAAATTTCACGCTCAAAAGCAAATGGGAAAAAGTCACGTGATCGATATCTTCACTAGTGAAGATGTAGAAAATATCTCACTGTGTATTTTTCAGTATCTCACTCTCTACTATATATAATAAAGTATATAACACTAAAGGGTGCATTCCAGTTACGCGTTTTTCATACGTGCGTACACGCACGTAAAAGTTGAATTCGCTTAAAATTTCATATATATAAAATTTCAAATAACCTTAACAAATACACATTAAATCATACACAAAACTGAATGCTGTCCTTTTATAAATTTAGTTATTATATATCAATAGTCAAAGTCGCATTTTTCTAGTGTTTTATTGGTTGAGAGCATATCACGTGAGAGTGACGAAATTAGGCTGGCCCCCTCGCAACAGCGCGATCGGGAGGGAGATAATACGTTATCGACCGGCGAATAACAAAAAAATCACGTGCGCCATCACGTGAAGATGCGACCTTTGGACATGCCTAGTACACACGTAAAAACGCACAAGTTGTAACAAACCTACAGCAGACTTGTAGCAAGGCCACAAGAGGCCCAGGATCAACAAACATTTCAAATTTTTCTCCACTGGCACTGAGAAGGGGGACAGTACTTGGAACAGTACTGTAATAATTTGATTATTTGAATCAAAACAATTCCCAAACATTATACTGACTAAACTTCTTAAATTTAAATATTTAGATTTGCACTGGTTTTCCCCCGACAACATTTGTTAATTGTTTTGATTCAAATTTATATTACATTACTGACTACAGAAATTTGAAATGTTTGTTGATTTTCGTTGTCCAATCAGGGTTGAGTGTATTTTGAGTTGTTCAACGACTTCCGGTTTTTGTCCAGCAAACCCGGCACGCGGATATATTTTGGGCGAATTTTGTTATTCCCTCACGGATTTCAGAGCGAATTTAAGCTCTTTGATTAAAGCATCGTTGTTTTGAGAGTTATACGGTATCATTCTTGCAGGGGATATCGATTAATCGTGAAAGAAATGCGTTAAAGGCGAAAAATCGAGGATAGTTTCGTGTGACATATGCCAAGTCTGGGCTATTTTGGTCTCAATGTTTCCTTCCTTCCCTCGTTATAAGGAAGGCACAGGCGGGCGCGGGCAAATCGAGCCTGGGCCTCCTGTGGCAAGGCTGTTCCAACAACTTGTCAACAGGATGTGTTCGCACTGCTTGTTCCCAGCTTGTTGACAAGTTGTCAATGGCTTGTTGACAAGTTGTCAATGGCTTGTTGACAACTTGCTACAAGATTGTTGAACTCAACAGACTTGTTACACGTTGTTCCAACAACTTGTTATCGTCCTGCAATTCAACAATTTGTCAACAAATTGCGAGTGGCAACCTTGTAGCCACTTGATGAAATGACAGCATTGTTACAACTTGTTCACAAGCTTGTTACAAACGTTGTTACGCGTGTACGTAATTAAAACTTTCTCTTTAAGTAACTGCAGTGTAGCCAGTGTTTAATATAACGTTTTAACAATAAAATATTTCATGTATTTACGTTCATTTGTTCTTTAATTTGTTGTTTCTTTGACTATTGATATATAATAAAACACTTATTTACTGAGACCTCGGGAAAGCAGTGTGTTTTGTGGACCCTCGACCGTCGATGTTTCCCTTGGCTTCGCCTCGGGAAACATCGACGGTCTCGGGAAACATCGACGGTCTCGGGTCCTCAAAACACACTGTTTCCCTCGCTCTCAGTAAATAAGTGATAATTATTTCATAAGTAGGATGTAAAGTGAATTCAACTTTTACGTGCGTGTACGCACGTATGAAAAACGCGTAACTGGAATGCAGCCTTCAAACAAATCAATGTTGTCGATTTTTTATTTAAAGTAAAAATACAAAACAAATGCATACCCGAGTTTCAATGTTTAAAATTAATAGAAATCCAACAAATACGTCCCAAAGATGTTTGAGTGCAGAGCTAATATAATAACGGCATAAAGTTAACTCGACAAGGTTGTAGAAAATGGATATTTTTACACCCGCCATTTTGCGGCGCACAAATTATGCATTTCAATTTAATTCCATCGGCCTCATTATGAAGATTTGGATTACTTGAGCTCTAATTAGAAAGCGATTAAGATTTTGACGAATGCATGGAATTGAATGAAAACCAAACCGTTGCAATGGAACAAAACGTACATAGTGCAAAAATGCACGGCTGGGCGTAATTTTTATTCCACATCACGTAATCGGCCAATTAAATTACCACAATTTAATGAATTGTTTTATAATACAGCTAATTCAAAAAAGGTTGTCCTTTGAAAAACCTTAAACTCTAAACCTGAAACCGTAAACTCTAAGCGTGCAAAGCATAATGAAGAATTTAATAAGTTTAGAAAGCATATATAGGGCCCATTTCCTAGAAACATGGTAAATATCTCCTTAGGGACCGGTCATTATTTATGGCGGGGGTGGCACCGAAGAGAAATGTTTTCCGTGTCAAAAATTTTGCTGACCCAACCATTAAAAAAAACAAAAATTTTATTACCCAACCTCAAATATCAATTATAACTACCCACCACTGGCCAAAAACTTAACAAAAGGATACCATTCAGTTCAGTAATGTCAGTTGTCATACATGTCCTTTATCACTTCAGTGACATGAGTTTGATAACGGCTTGTGAAATTTTCTGCAGTCTAAAGTTTCATGTTGTCTGCACATGTACTTTCTTTGGAAACACAATTTGTTTTGTGAAACTATGATCAAGATAGTGACTCTGATTGATTCACATATTGTATTGACAAATGACTGTTGACATTGCTTTTCAGTCTCCAATATTTGAGTGGGTCATGCTTTGGAAATGACAATAAATTTTTATTACCCAACCCTTGAGTTGTTTTGTTTTTCATTTACCCAACCTTTTACTTACTCAAAATTTTGTTTACCCAACCTTTTTCTCTTCGGTGCCACCCCCCCCCGCCATAAATAATGACCGGTCCCTTATGAGAATATTTCATTCACAAATAGTTGCAATATTCAACTACTAAGGGTGAAGCTTGTGGTGCCATTAAGCTTTGCGCGCTTAGAGGTTAAGGTTAGAGTTTAAGGTTTTTCAAAAGACAACCTTTTTTTGAATTGGCTATATACAATACTCCACATTAACTAACCTATTGTTTCTGCCATAGAACCAGTCTCGTTAAAAGAAATCATGGATGAACAATTTGCAATACATGTTAGTCAATCAGACCAGGTATGTTATAATATACCGAATCCCAAATGTTCAGGAAAAAGCTTCAACTCGACGGTGAAGAATAGCTTTTTTACAGTTTGTCCTCTGTATTTACAAAGTAGTACATGCAATCTTTATTTATAGGAAATTGACAAACGTTTTGTCGAAGAACAACTTGATTTATCAACAAAGCTTAAGAGATCTCGTCTTCATGGCATGTTTCCTGGTGTTGACGCCGTTGCTCTTAATGAAATATTTCAAGCCAATAAGTGAGTACTTATAGATGCGTGTACGCATTGTGCATGATAAGTTGATAACGTCAAGCAATGAGTGCAAGTAGAAATTAAGCCTAGGTTACACGTGCGATTTTTTTACGGCCGGCAACGCAACGGGTTAAATTTCATTGCGTTGGCGGCGCGGCAATTGAAACCCAATATACAAAATTTGCGAACTTTGCAAGGCTATATTTTCCGCATTTTACAACATTTCGCAACCAAACTTTGCAATTTTACTCATTTTAGTATGCTCTTTCTAGCTGTGGTGATTTATTTGCATCTCCTTGCCTAGTTTTAAAATTAGTCTATAATGGGAATTGTCTATTGACCACAACATTTCTTAGCACCATCCAGAGACGAAACTAGCCCCTCTTAATTCGGGCAGTGTCTGCAAGAATTGCCCTGCCAAAACCGATGATGCCCTGCAGCAAATTTGCATTTTTGAGACCATATTTTTCCCAAAAATGTTGGCGAGTGAGGGGAGGGGATTAAAAAACATGGTCGAAAAAATTTTCCGGACATAAACCACTTATACATTAAGGTTCAAAACAATTTTTACGTACAAATTACTGTTAAAACATGGGTGAAACCCTTTTCTTGGACCAATATCTGTAAAATTTAGGTCTATGAATCCCATAAATTCCCTCTGAAAACCCTTTAAACCCTTCTATCATTTACAATCTTTGATTGCCCTGCCAATCCAGATGATTCGTATTTTGGGGGGTGTCACCCCTCCCCCCATACCCCCCTCAAGTTTCGCCTCTGGCACTATCTTCTTATTTTCATCAGATTTACATGTCAGATCTTCACAACTTAATTACGGTTTTGAATAACATATAACAACAAAGTCAAGCATTACGATATAAATATAGCCTGCGCACAGTGGCAACCTAATTTTAAGCTGGATGCATGCATGTACAATGGCTAAATGATAAAAAGGGGCGTGTGTTTTACATTGTCGATATTGTGTTTCAGTTATGACTTCGATACAACAATACTGCAAGTGCAATCATCTTGTGGAATGCCTCTTACTGGAAAACCAACAGCTGTGAGTCCGGAGCAGTCATTTACTAGTCATCAGTCACCCAGTAATAGACAGGTATGATCACTAAGTCTTAATATGGGATATTGGGGGTAGGTAGGTACTGGAGGTGGGGAAAACTTTATTAGACGACGCTGACCTCATCGACTAAACCTGGTTTCCATGAGGGACATCGGTTACACACTAGGCTATATATATATATATATATATATATATATATATATATATATATATATATATATATATAATATATATATATATATATATATATATATATATATATATATATATATATATATATATATATATATATATATATATATATATATATATATATACAAAATTACTTACAAATTAACTATAAAGAATACAGCTAACCATAAATTTATTTACATGCAGTAAATTACAGTTTTTAAAGGCTTTTACCCCAATACTCGTATTAGCCTAACATTCATCATAATCCGTTCCTTTATTTTAACACTAACTCCAATTTGGACCCTAATGTCAACCCTAATCCTGAACGTCAGCTAACTTATATTATTTATACAAGTACATGCATAAGGATGGCGTCCTATGTTAAATACTGTATACCCTGAAGTCCAACTTCTTAACTCTTAAGAGAGGATGTCCACAAAAATCAAACATAAGGCGGCCACGACGGAAAAATCGATTTTGCTCAAATTTTGCCCAGATATACCTTATTATATCGGAAAATGCACCATGTATTTTTTTAGGTCAATTGCTTTTTTAACTTTGAGAAAATGCCGTTTTAACACGACCACCCTAAATCGCCATTTTGTCTGGGAAAATATGCGCTGATTTTACCGACAAATTTCACGACGACAAGCGTTTCTAATCGATCTAAAACCCTAAAAATCTTGTTTTCGGTTATTCAAAGGACCGGGTACGTGACTTACAGGAAATCTGAGTTACTTTTAGGAATAGAAATAATCGTAGTTTTGGAGCACACTATCTTACCTCATTTACGATACCCTCTTAACAAAACCGATTTTCACCATGGGATAAAGCTCCACATCGATCATGCTTCTACTAGTTGGCTCTTTAATAAACAAGCTTTCAATTGACGTAAATACTTCTTTGGGCAAATGAATACGCGATAAACGACAGCGCGTTGAAATCGTCCGTTTTTGACGTCTTGCAAGTCAAACGCTGTTAATTTACATACCGTCGAAGTAAACAATTTAATCAAGTATTTTAAGTATTTTACCTTTTGAGAAGAAGATATTCTTGAATGGAGACTTTTTACCTTGCTAAGTTTAAAATTGGTCCAGAAATCCCGATATATTTGTGAAATATCATCATATACAGGTATTTTGAGATATAATATTGTTGTCAGTTGCATGATAACTTCAGATCAGTGTTCAATATTGTCTACTTTTAATAGCGCTAACATACAAAGCGATGAGCTGTTTAGGGATTATATTTGTTACTAAATTTTCCAAAATAATTAGAACTACAACTGCTGTTTTCAGAGGTTTTGTTCCATTTTGTCCATATTATTAAATTAATGTACCAGTTATGTATCGACTATAATGTTTACGAAGACGTAAGTTAATTATTAAGCAGGTGTTAGCGTGCGTGTACATGAAATAATGAACGTTTATAATGTTTATCAATATAAGGAGTTTTTATTTTTAGTTTACCAGCCCTTATATTTGAATAGCCGAATTCATATTAGGGACGCGAAACTCGTCTTAGACGGAAACTCGTCTGTGAAAACCCGCCTGAATATGAATTTAGGGACGGATAAATTCGAATTTGAAGACGAGTTTCCCGTCTAATACGAGTTTCCCGTCTCCAATATGAATTCGGCTAATGTGTGTTAAAACTTCAAGGTCATTAAATCTCATTAAAATCCCACAGACCACGATTATACGTATTGATTCTTTCTTGACGATAGTAGACACGTACGCATGCATGTTGCGTAAGAGGTTATTTCGCTGGCCTCAGAATGACAAAACGTAACAAAGCTTTACACTAACCCTATTCCAAACACCAACTTTATAACTTAAATCCCTACCATAACCCTTGCTCGTTATTAAATAACATACCGTAGTAAATAATTTAATCACCATTTCTAAGTCTTTTACTTTTTCGGGACAAAAAACTACTTGAAAAAGACCAGGGCTTTAAAAATTATTTGAAGTAGATGGTTATGATAAGACAGGGGTGGCGCCAGGGCCGCCCTTGCAGGGGGGGGGTGCAAAGGGAGCAATTTTCTCCGCGACCCCAGCTCAAGGAGGGCCGGCAAATACAAATTTGCAAGGGGGTAAAAAGTTTGTCGACGGAGGGGTGGGAGGAGAATTATTGTGGTTCACCGGGGCCCCAAAGATATAATTGGCCCTGGGCCCCCATATTTCACTGAGCTGGCCTGGGCTGCGCCAGTAATTCTCCGACGGGGGAAGTCATCGGTGCTCTCTTTCGTTCTTTGGCAATTGGCATTAAAACCACAAGAACTACCGACAAGTGACCAGGGCCGGATTAACGTCGCGCGAGGCTCGTGGCAGATTTTAGCGCGAGGCCCCAACCTCCTCCCCACCCCCACGCTCAGCTTTGTTATGAAAACCTTTGAATTTAAAGACACACAAAATTGTTAAATAATTTTTTTCATTATTTCAATTTATTAGCATCAATTATAAACGAGACAATGGCCTGCCTGGCCCAGTTGTTGGGTCAACATGTATAAACAGGATCATAATATAACAGCTCAACGCAACTGGAGATTATATGCACACGAGTATTGCATATCTTCCTGGGGCCGTGCTGGGGCCAACTGCCAAGCCTAGGGGCCCTAAATTCGCGAGGCACCTAAAATGGGTGTGTCCCAATAGAAAATGGCCGTGTTCTCGTAAAAATGGGCGTGGCACAGTAAAGCGCAATGCCCCCATAAGCGCGAGGCCCGTGGCATTTGCCGCATGTGACACATGGTTAATCCGGCGTTAAACGAGCAACAAGCTTCCATTTTTTTTAAACGCGACGTGTGGGGAGACAATAATAATTTCTGGTGTCGCACTGGGGTAACATATCTCAATGCTGTATTTTTGGGTTACTAGTACTTGTGGAATATAATAAGATCAATAAACAATAGTGTATCAAAAGAAAGTAATTTTACTGATTATTTTAACTGAGCATCAAAGTGAACACACATTAAAATAATTATTCTAAACTATTTGCTATAATTTGAGTTTGAGGTGGTAGAATATGTAATAAAATAACAAACCTTGTATGGATTAATGTTCATTTCACACGCACGCTATTAACAGCTGCTTAATAATTAACTTATGTATTCGTAAACATTTATACTCGATAGCATAGTCGATATGTAAAATGGTACATTATATGGATCAAACTGGAACAAAACAACAACTGAAGTTCTAATTTGGGGAAATTTAGTAGCAAATATAATCCCTAAACAGCTCATCGATTTGTATGTTAGCGCTATTAAAAGTAGACAATATTGAACAGTGATCTGAAGTTATTATGCAACTGACAACAATATTATATCTCAAAATACCTGTATATGATGATATTTTACAAATATATCAGGATTTTTGGAGCAATTTTAAACTTAACAAGGCAAAAAGTCTCCATTCAAGAATATATCTTCTTCTCAAAAGGTAAAATACTTAGAATACTTGATTAAATTGTTTACTTCGACGGTATGTAAATTAACAGCGTTTGCTTGCAAGACGTCAAAAACGGACGATTTCAGCGCGCTGTCGTTTATCGCGTATTCATTTGCCCAAAGAAGTATTTTAGTCAATTGAAAGCTTGTTTATTAAAGAGCCAACTAGTAGAAGCATGATCGATTTGGAGCTTTATCCCATAGTGAAAATCGATTTTGTTAAGAGGGTATCGTAAATGAAGTAAGATAGTGTGCTCCAAAACTACGATTATTTCTATTCCTAAAAGTAACTCAGATTTCCTGTAAGTCATGTACACAGTCCTTTGAATAACCGAAAACAAGATTTTTAGGGTTTTAGATCGATTAGAAACGGTTGTCGTCGTGAAATTTGTCGGTAAAATCAGCGCATATTTTCCCAGACAAAATGGCGATTTAGGGTGGTCGTGTTAAAACGGCATTTTCTCAAAGTTAAAAAAGCATTTGACCTAAAAAAATATATGGTGCATTTTCCGATATAATAAGGTATATCTGGGCAACATTTGAGCAAAATCGATTTTTCAGTCGTGGCCGCGCAATGTCTCATATGTTCGATTTTACTGACATTCACTCTTAATTCTCGTGCTGAAGCCATTTTTAATTTGTTGGAAAAGACACACGCCCCTGGTTTACAAAATTTGAGTTCGAGAAATTTTTTTTCATTATTCTACATTATAAGTACCCAAAGAAGTTATATATATATATATATATATATATATATATATATATATATATATATATATATATATATATATATATATATATATATATATATATATATATATGTATGGGAAACATGGCTGGTGACACACCTACATATCTACAAAATCTTTTTTTCAGTTCGTGGCTCAGAATATAATCTTAGGAACTTTGAAATGAAATTAAATCTACCCAAGCCACGAACTAATTATATGAAGCGAAGCTTTCAGTACAGTGGAGTAGTGCTGTGGAATAGCCTTCCCGAAAATATAAGAATGCTCCAATCGTTTGCTCAGTTCCTGAAAGCTGTAAACAAGTATTATAATACTTTAGATGAACTCCCACACGGCAATCTTGTAAACCAGTAGATCATATTCTTTTATTTATTTTTGCATGCTTAAACTTATATATATATATATATATATATATATATATATATATATATATATATATATATATATATATATATATATATATATATATATATATATATATATATACTGTATATATATATATATATATATATATATATATATATATATATATATATATATATATATATATATATATATATATATATATATATATATATATAAGAG
>CACRXK020002400.1:21862-43814 GCA_902702795.2 Paramuricea clavata | reverse complement strand
GAGATCGAACAAGAATTCAGTCCATATTTGTCATAAAAACCGTGACAAAACTCACAAACCCTTTAAAGTCCGCCATTTGCAATCGCACGGAACGATTTCCGCACATACGCAGACAAAATGCACCTATGTTGATGACCAGTGAAAGGAAGACAAAAATATATAACCTTTTTCGAGCAAGTATGAACTTTATCACGAGAATTATACATTTTATCAAGAAATGATTTGATACAACTATCCACAAGTGTTGCAGGAGAACCATTAAGGGAGAAGGTTTTCTTTAATTTTCTTTAATTTATTTCTTTAATTTACTAATACTATTGCTTTTAATGACAGGTTGTTTTTCATCCTTCCTCTTATTCGCTTATTTGAATACTATAACCGTTTGAAACTATTTGTATATATATAATACACGCTTGTAAATAAGTTTAATTGCTCTGAAGATGTTGTGAACAATACAACGAAACGTTAGCCAATAAAATTTATATTTTGTTATGTCTTGTCTGAAAGTCATTTGCTGGGCTTTAATTTTCATTTTTAAATTACGCTTTCCACCCGGTGTATCAATCGCTAAAGGATAATAACATAAAATTTCTACAAATTTTGCCCGACATTTACTTTCATATTTTTAAAGTTATAACCGAAAACTTGCTATTATATTACAACTGAAACAAAATTAATCAATGTTACAACTTATTCTTTGAAATGTATTAATAAAACAGACGGAAAATACCTGATTCTTTCTCTGGTATAATCTGCTTCTTTTATCGCACGGCGAAAAACAGCAAAAGTTTGCCTCGCACGCCGCCAAAAACAATGAAATTTGAAGTAAGACTAAATCTATGAACAAGTTTAATAAAGATTTACATAGTCAAAACAAAAATATTGAAAAAAAAAATGAAGAGATTACCATAAAAACGCGTCTCAAACACTGAAATTCATCTTTCGCCATATAAAAATATAGCAGAATGATTTGCTTTTGCATGATAAGCCTCGTTTTCGTGCAGTTTAAGGCGCGGTCACTAAGTTTCGCAATTGGTCTATCCTCTTTAAAAATCTCTTCTAAAATCCTTGAAATACTTTCAAGCTAATTTATATAATTGGGCCAATTTGGAATTGTACTGGTGTTGCAACTTTCTGGTTATTCAGAAGGCTAACAGTTAGCTATTCTGACCAGACTAATATTCACAGATCGACATGTGTAATAAGTACTGTTTAATAAACGAGCAGGAGTGTTTTATTTTAGGTTTAAAGCCGGCCCATAGACCTAATAAAACACGTCCTGCGAGCAGTGGTGTCAAGTAACGAAGTAAATGTACTTCGTTACTTTACTTAAGTACAATTTTTGAGACTGAGTCAGCATGTAACAAAGTAAATTTTTTCTGGACTACTTTTACTTGGAACGAAGTCGTTTTAAGAAGTAACGATTTACTTCGTTATTTTCATTTTGTGGCGAAGTATTTCGTTACTTGATAACTTTTGTTTAATTTTACGTGATTTATTTCTGATTTATTTTAATTTTGGGATTGGTAATACAGGTGTATGTACCACAGAATACCACGGTACCACAGAATACCAGTCTTATTTATTAATCTTATAAAATTTGAAGGAAATATGCTATAAACTTTATTTTCGTGAATATATATTAGTTTTAGTCTTAATTGACATATAAAAAAATGGATATTTTCTTTAAAATAATCAGGATTAACAAATAGTAACATTCTATGTTTTTGGTCCTTTTTTTCGCATAAATGCCTATAAAATCAGAATGTTTCAAAATAATTTCTCAAACCAGCATAATTTATGTTGATCAATACTTCTATACAACACAACATTAATACTACACAGGAATCACACAGTGCAATCAATTTTACCATTGAATAACTGAATTTTTCAAAATTATTGATAAACCTGGGATTCTTTGGTTATACCACTGGTATTCTGTACTGATTTTAGTATTTAACTTTCACTAAATTAAGTTAGCAATATCCTACGGTATTATCATACAATATGACACACCAAATCTTGGTACAATTTGATAAACCGTTCCTTACTTACCTCTGCACTGGTATTCTGTGGTACATTACTATTAGCTTTTTTTCCACAGAATATTTATTTTAAAAAAAATATTTAAGTCTATGAAATCTTGCCCCAAAACCCCCAGGAAAATAAAATATATCGATAGATTATACTAAAAAATATTAAGAAACCATATTAAATACATTAGACAAAAGATATGGAACATGTAAATTTTTGCGGTATTCTGTGATACATACACCTGTGCGACCTCTACATGCGTCTGGGATCTCTCGTTTGCATGTGGTTTACTTATAAGCATTATTTATTTAATGGATTTCTTATATCTTCAACGGGGTCTGGAAAGTAAAGCATGCCGTGAAATATTGTATATTCGGTGCACGCATATAATGCGTGTGTTGTTTTGTGTCCAACCCCCTCTACACGCTACAGACAATAGTACTTTTACTTTTTACTTCAAGTATTTTTAAGGATACTTTGTACTTTTTACTCAAGTACGTTTTGCTTCCAGTACTTTTTACTCTTACTCTTACTCAAGTCGTTTTATTGTTAATTACTTCTACTCTTACTCGAGTACAAATTCAAAGTAATTTAGGCACCACTGCCTGCGAATTTCTTAATCGGCTTCAAACACGACTACAAATTCAATAGATATACTGCCTTATTAGTATTCTTTATATAAAAAATACTAATGAGGATACGACTACAATAGATACTGCCTTATTAGTATTCTTTATATAAAGAATACTAATTAGGAGTGTTTTATCAGGTTTAAAGCCACTGCGCGTGACATATTATTGTTGACATGATTTGCCAGTAAGCTTATGAATTATTAATGAGTGTTTGAATCCAGTATAAAATCCCAAAACATCTGTTAAAGCCAACGTATTGTAGTACTTCAAAATGTAATGGGGGGATGTTTTAGCACACCTTGTACCATAGATGTTGGCATATCAAACATTTAAAATACTTAGCTTGTATTCAGTCTGTATTGTCGAACTTACCAATGTCATTATTAAATCCGGCATATCCAGGATGAACAATAATACTTTCAACACGACTGTCCATCTCATTGCCTTCATTTAAGTTAAAATTATGTTCACCTGAAAAATCGTTAAAGTATATTTATGCCAAACAAAACCAACTTGAGTTGATGTTCTATAAATTGCATTGAAATGATGCGTTTTGGAGTGGGATAAGATTCCACTTTAATTTATTCAAAGATGAGAAATTCATAATGCGATCCAGGTTATACATCAGTCATGTATTCAGGTTATTCAATTGAAAACAAGGTCCCCAATGCAACATTTTGAATATAGTTCTAATACAGCAATTTTGAGAGGACAAGTTACCTATTGAACATGGTTTCATACATTATGTGATCCTTTGTCTCCAACATGGGGGGCAAAAAGGTGCATTTTTTGCATGATTATTGCATATGACTCAATCGTTATTAATAACTTCACTGTTGACACCAATATATTCTGCAAGTGCAGATGGTTATTCCCTTCACTCCAAGTACTGCCTCGATTGTATCCAGTTATCACCAATGTTTGCCGAATTGGGTCATTCATGACCATTAGTGAGCTTATAAGCAAGCGACGTTTTTTGTCAAAACGGACGTCAGATTGTCGAGGACTGGATTAAAAAGTGTGTTTGTATAAGTTTGTGGTAATCTTCAACACATATCAACAAAACATAAGTTTTTTGCTTCCTTTAATAACCGCTATGATGCAAAATGCCGCCAAAATTAGTTATACCAATTTTCGGGTGTTGCTTAAACTCGCTATTATTAATGCTACAAAGTGGCACTTACCTAATCTTACGTAAAGACCGGAAGCTGATTGTCCCCGCACACAATGGGCTGCAGTAACTACCCATTGATCACTAATCAAAGATCCACCACAAAAATGAAATGAGCTACCAACACGTCGGAATGAGACTTGCCATGGCCAGCTGTTAGGACGAGCTGTTTGACCACTTACTACTTTACCAAGGACAAAATTTCCCTTACCACAATCTGTAAAAATTAAAATTAGAGCATGCTTAGCTTAGTCTCATACATCATATTTCTGCTTTGAATTTTCTCAGGCTCAACTACAGAATAGCTTTTTTTAACCATGTAACGGAGTGAGGGGATTCTTGGCCGCGGCCTGTTTTCCTCTCTCGTCAAGAACTAATCATATGTGTGTCAAGTGCGAAGCAAATCGGGGAAACAAAACACTGCATGTGGGCTGGAAACAAAGATGGAAGCATAACCCACAATAATCTAGGAAAGCAAGGTTGAAATGACAGATGTGGTCAGCTCCTTATCGCTGAATTGAGCCTGCTGTTGCTAATCCATCGTAGGGCGTTTACTTGCATTGAGTTACTCTATGGGCTTCATTGGTTGGTTCTCTCCTGTGCTTAGAGAGGGTTTTTTTCGGGTCGACCGGTTTTCCTCCCTCATCAAAAACTATTAGTTGCCGGGCACATTTATCGTTAACCCCCCAGACCTTTTGCTGGGGTGAATTGGAATCCACACCCTGTATAATTGCATTAAGTAAAGATTCCTGTGAAAAGCAAAAATTCCATGCCAATTCAAGTCAAAAGGAATTGGAGGTCGCAGTAAGTCGATATATACCCCTTGGAAGATATACATACTTTATTCAGCTCACTCTCAATCCGGGCTTTTCCGTGACTTTTACATCACGTATATTATGCTTACTTATCTTATGTACTTGCCAGACTATTTATCTTTTCAAAATCGTGATATTACTTTCGTAAATATGGTATATACTTTCATAAATATATTACTTTCCTAAATATGAAGATGAAAGGGTAGTGGAACACAACCCGGACATGTGATCGTCATTGGTATATAATGACTAATTGGTTGTATTAATTAAAAATAGTAAAAGTGGTAGACCACTACAGTACCTGCTTGTGTCGGAGATTGTGTTGATGCTGATGGAGGGTTTGTTGGTCGAGGTGTTGATGGTTTTGGTGTTTGGAATGAGCAACTTCCTGGAGTGAAGCTAATAGCATCGATTGCAATGTCACCTTGGTAATCACGACCGCGAATACCTTCAAACTTAACCTTTAATATTTATACAAAAAATTATTAATAAGTTTCATTTTGGCTCTTGAAAACAAAATTGAAACGAAACCCTTGTCTGACAACAGCATTTGAATTATCCTTTCGGGTTGGGTTAAAAAATATTGTGGGTTCAGACCCAAGAAAAGAATGACGAAAGTTCGCACCGAAGTTTTCTCAAGGCCTTCCTCCCTCACGTTTTCAAACGAGAATGGTCTTTGCCTCAAATATTGTGCTATTGTCTGTATATGGAAATGCTGTTTTATTTTTTACTCACCATGTATGTACCAAGTTGTAAAATCGGCGTTTCCACACCCACCCATCGGTTTCCTTGATTTCCCGATTTTGAGAATATCCTTTGATTATTCGCGTAGATGTTCAGGACTCCAATATCACTACCGTGCATATGGTAAGAAAATTTCATGCATTGTGAGCCGTTCAAGTAAGGTGTTAAAATTGTAGCATTATCACCGAACTGTCGTGGAAATGAAGTTTCGATGAACAGATAAAAACCTATAAAAATTAAAAAAAAATACTTTCATTGACCATAACAAAATTAATTGTAACGTCACAAAGTTGTACTTGAACCAACGGAAATCGCGCTACAACGATTGGCCTTCTTTCAAAGCTATAGTCATCTTGTAACGTGAGTCTGAGCGGCGACGATATCTAGAATTCATACTTTTTACGCTCACACTAATCGCCATGGAAGTCCTGGGTAGGAAGTAGCTATATAGAATTCAATACACAGTAGAGTTTTTGACAAATTAAGCTACTTACAAAATAAGAATTGTGAACCAATTTGCACTAGATGAGGAGCTAGCGTTTACCCAAAAAGTTTAAGTGTTTTATCTATTTATGGTAAGACGGGCAAAACGCCGAGAGTTCGAGAATCCAACGACGTTATTTTTAGTCTTAACAATCGAATAAGTTAGCTCATTGCGATTTATCGCAAATATCCAAACCAAAAGCTAAAGAAACCTATCGTAACCCTAATCATATCTTTCACTGCTTCTATAGGACCTAAATTTTATTTAACAGTTTACCTCTGCCGCTGACGTCAGAGCTTGGTCCTGTTCCACTACTGGGTGTTTGACCTCTATTAACCGTCCAATTAAACTGTCCAGTACCATTTTGATAACTACAGATATCTCCATTGTCAAAGTTGCAATTGGCTAAACGAAATGAAATCAAGAAAGTGAATTTTTTTAATTAAGTTAAGTCGGCACCATGCATATTCCATGAAAGTGAATTTTTTAATTAAGTTAAGTCGGGAGTAAGGCCTATATGCCGAAAAAGTCCCAAATATCCAAAGAATAATTATTAATAATAATGACATTCTAAAAATCGTAATTAAGATTTACATGTGACTAGTGAGTAGTGGTTCATTTGTTTTCTTGAATCATTGTTAAATACCGCAAGTTTAATAATTGTTTAATATATTTCAAACCTGGTGTAAAAGCTGTTATAATAGAGTTGCAAAATCAAAAACTTCGTTAGCGGTTTGACGTTTGCCGTAAACATCAATCTAAAACTCTCTATTTTTTTTGCACATTATAGCAATAGACTGCGAATGTGTTTGCATCTGCGTAGTATTATGAAAAACATAAAAAACCACTTGAAAGCTCTGAGCGAAGACACGTCGTTCGGAGGTTAGTTAGCCGTGTATTTACAGTCTGGCAGTTGGCCCAAATTACAGCGGTTATTGGTTTAATTTGCACAGCTATATGACATTTGTCAACACCCTGTGACAATAATGTCAGTCATGCAGTTGGGAAAAGAGAATATATAACATAATTTATTCACAACCGAAAATACTTATTTTGACAAGAAAAATCGTGAGTACTATATATACTGAATCATCTGGCTAAATTATTTAGCCCATTATGGTTATTTAAACAATGTCATGCAATTATGGATTTCTTTTTTGTTGTTGAGTTGAGTGTGATATAGACTGTAAATGCTTACAGACACAAAAAAATTGTCCCTTGCGTAAAACGGCTCAACATGTAGTATTGCATGCATGTACATCAAGGGTGGGTTGTAGTTCGCTATAACTACAGCTCTTCAAAAATATGAAGTCAGCAACAACTACTGCTACTTTTGAACAAAGGTAGTTCACTACTGACTACAGCTACTGCTTAAAAAATGTAGCGAACTATTTCGTTATTTCGCTACACTATATTTTTTAGTTTTACTGTATTTGGAGCATCTACTAACTCAGGCTAAAATGTAACCTATAACAAATCGACTTACGAGTAGCAACAGTAAACACAAAGCGTGCAAATTGACTATTGAGTATTGATTTTAAGCAAACCGTGTCTCAATATCGTGCTATTCTATCAAGTTGCTAACAATTTTAAATAGTAGCGAATAGCGATTCGCTGTTTGAAAAGTAGTCAACTACTTGGCTACTTTTAGGCAAAATGTAGCTCGCTATAACTACAGCTCTACTGTTTTAAAAAAAGTAGTCAAAAACTACTGCTACTTGAAAATTAGAGAATTAAACGAGACTTACCTGTAAAGTGAAGTTTGATTGAGATTCTACGAGTTATTGGTTAGGAGCAAGGAGTCACGTGTGAGATAGCGCGGAAGGATCGAGCGGCAGTCTTTAAAGGGAGTGCGAATGGTCATTGATATTTAGTACCCGCTGTAAAGCCGTAACCATTAACTCGTAGAATCTCAATCAAACTTCATCTTACAGGTTAGTCTCGTTTAATTTTCTAATTCTACTTCGTCATTGGTTAGTTCGCTACGGAGTCACGTGTGAGACTTTAAAGTAATGACCATGAGCACTGTAACTTTGCTTTATTAATAACAACAATATCAACACGATACATGCTTAATCAACGTTAACAATTTTTAAGAGAACCAAAATTTTTTTTTTATCACTTTCAATTGGTTTGTCATAAAATTTACTGAATGTTTTCGTGTTCGACCACCCAGCTACGTCCATAATGGACTAATTGGCATGTTGCCAACTTTCGCTGCAGATGTAGACGCTGATCTTGTGCTGTGAGCACCAAATACCTTAATGTCTATGCCTGCTTTAGTTAAAGTCTTTTTGATCCACTTGCCAATGGTTTCTGATGAAACTGGTTTATGTGGTTTCTGGTAACTCAGAAGTAGTTGGAGATTGTTCTTTCTTAAAGGTAGCGTCCTTGCCACACACTCTTTGAGGACAGTTACTGGACATATCACTTTGTCTGCTGTAAAAGCTTTGATCTCAATCTTTCCGCCAAATTAGTGCTTTCCAGGTCGAGAGGTTTTTAACAGTTTATTTATATGAAAGGACCACATGTCATCACTTTTAACCATCTGTTCAATGTTCAACAGCTGTTACAACGCTGTCCAGTAACAAGGGCAAGCAGTATGGTTGTCTTCATAGTCAGAACTTGTAGGAAGAGTTGTGTATTCTCACCCAAAGATTTTAGATATTTTATAACCACAGACACATCCCTGATCTGTTTATAACGTGGTAGTGCTGGTCTATTTACAAATACTCCTTGCATATATCTGGTTACCAGTGGATGGTTTCCAAATGTGAAATTGTGTATTGGTTGGACAACGCTGGATAGAGCTGAGCGTACCGTGTTTAATGTGCTATAAGATAATCCTTCCTTGTAAAATTAATGTAGAAAATCAATTGCAGTCCCTACATTTGGCGAAATGGGATTGATACTTCGTTCACAACAGTGCTGTTCCCACTTTTGTAAATAATATTTGTACTGTTTTTGAGTCCCCGGTCTCCATGCTTGTACGATGATTGAAGCAGCTTCTTTTAAAATTCCTTTACTTTCAAGTAATCCCCCGATAAGTGGCACATCAGTAATCGCAACTTCTTTTGTAGAGGATGAATCTTCTGAGGATGGGATGGTAACAATACATCAGTGTAGTGTTGTTTGTGTGCTAGGCAACATAAGGGGACAATTTATTAACATATTGGTTAAATATGGCCACCAAGACTGGGTCGGCCAGTGTGGAATTACTATTATGCCTGTTGCCTTCTCTTCTGAGATTTTTTGTAATACTTGGTTGATAATGCAAAAAGGTGGGAATGCATAAAAGCACATGTTTACCCAAGAGATATGAAAGGCATTTATGGCTTGAGCCTCAGGGTCAGGTCTGAATGCAACATAAGGCTTGCATTTATAGTTCAGCCTTGAAGCAAACAGATCAATACTGGGTGTCACATCCAGTAATTGGATTGCTTGATCATACACTGTTTGGTCTAAGGCCCACTCAGTATCATTGGTACCCCTCCTCGATTCAAAATCTGCAATGACATTATGTTTTCCTGGGATATGTGCTACAGTAATCCAAATGTTATTCTTAATGCAAAAATCCCATATCTCCGTAACTATATAAGAGATTTATCCTTGGAGTGACTAGTTCCCATATGATTTATACAGCAGACTGCTGTTGTGTTGTCGGATAGGATTTTTACATGCTTCTGACAAATATTATCTACAAATGATTTTAGACTGATATTATAATTGCCCTTTCTTAGTTTCAGGGCCACAGTTTTATCCATATCTAGGTGCCTATAATGTAATGGCGCAAACATTACTCCTGGGAAGCTAGCTGTTAACATCTTAATGACTCTAGCCACTTCCCGTATTGTAGGTTGAGGAGATTGTAGAAGCTTTTGACAAGCTTCCTTAATTTTTTGTGTTTTTTCCCCTGTAAGACTGATAATTATTTTTATGGAGTCTAATAGAAACCCTAGGAATACAAGTTTCTGAGTAGGGTATAGGACTGCCTTCTCAGGGTGTATAACAAGACCCACTTGGTCAAGTAATGTAATAGTATCTTTTACTTTTTTAAGGAGGCTCCCTACAGTTGCGTGCGGGATCTTCGCGGGACCAGTACGTGAACTATCCCACGCAACCGCATGATCAAAACAAAACAACATTTTCTTTTTAAAAAAAAGCTATTTCTGAAAGGTTTCTAACGGGAAAAGCGTTGAATAATACTTCGTTTTGAGTGCCAAATTACTTGCGAGTCTATACAGCAATTCTACATATGATACGAATACCACTAGACCAAAAAATAGCTACGAAACAATGTGTTTTAATGTTTTTAAAATATACATTGTCAACTCTAAAACATTTGCAAAATTGCATACAAACGTTTAAAAAGTTGTTTATTTCTCAAGAAAACCTTCAACTTTTTAGTCGTGTTTCTACAAGATTAAAGTGATTATATGTAAACAGAAAAATATTCCAGTTTCATAGCCTAATTGTTCATTTTTAGCAAAAAGTACAAAACCAAACATGAAACAAAAAAAAACACGTCCACCTGTTAGTAGGCTGTTACAGCTCATAGATTAAGCAAACGGCAGGATTCAATTAGCTTCAACCTTGTTTTCATCGATTTAATCCTTCACAATAATCCTTGGCTGTCCATAGCACTCAAATAAATCGAAAGTTGACAAAAACAAAACAGTAAAAACAACATTGCGGCTCGATTTTGCTGAATGAAAACTCGTTCTGCGCCCGCGTACAATATTTTACTAGCCAGCGACGCTTTTCAATAAGGGAATTTCTCGAGTTACACGAGGCTATTTTCTAACTTTATTTGCATTTTACTCATTAGTTTCATCGGTGACCTATCTTCAAATTTTGACCACGAATTTATTTTGCGGTAAATTTTATAAATTTCAAATTTTAAAAAAATCTGTAGTGTGGAAATTTCGCAATAAATATTTCGCTTTTAAAAAAATCACACACTACAGAATTTTTTTAAACTTTCACCACAGTTGCAGAGCATCATTCCTTATTGATATATGAAATAAAAAAGATAGGTCACCGACATCGTTTTTGAGATAGCGGCACATTTATGGGTTAAATTGGAAGGCTTTATGCTGTCGTCATGTTGCCATGGGAACATTCACATCGTCGAAATCTAGTTCGAAATATTCCTTAGGTGACCAATATTGCCACCAAGTCGAAAAGAATTCGCGTTTTGCACGAATAAGCCTGTTTTAAGGAATTATTGCTTAAACAAGAATAACTGTAGGGAGCCACCTTAACACACTGGTTAAAGTCAGCACCTTGTAAATAAGAATCATCTATGAATATTACAGATAGATGACCTATGCTTCTCAAGTTTGAGAAAACAGGTTTAAGGAGCTTTGTAAACTTCCTAGGGCAAATTGCCAACCATTTGGGAAACATGTATACTGATATACCTTCCCTCGCCATTGAAATTTCAGGTATTTTTGATGGTCTTTGTGAATCGGGACAGAGTAGTATGCATCCTTAAGATCAATGGATGCCATAAAGCATCCCGAACGCATCATGCGTATAGCAGTCCAGATTGTATCCATTTTAAAATGTTGGTACGTAACAGATTGGTTTAAACATTTTAGGTTTAAAATCATGCGATGTGATCCATCCTTCTTACGTCGAAGGAATATGGGTGAAATGTATGTGTAGATTCTACAATGACACCTTTTTTCAACAAGTTTTGGATTTCAGAATCAATAAACTGTCCTTGTTGACATGAGTAATTTGGCTGTACAGGTAAATTCAATTGTACTGGGTTCTGGTTAAACTCTATGCGTTGACCAGACACTGTCTCCAGAATTTCTGGATCAGATGTCAATTCTTTCCAAGCAAATAGGAAGTACTAAGTTAGCCCGCCTTAAAATTGGCAACCTTGTGTTCAACGTATTTAATAAGCGATGGCACGAGAGACTCGTATTTGCTTACCTGTATTTGTGAAAGTTTGTGAATAGCTTCTGAGTCTACTTCTTTATTGGCTCGAAACGAGCTCGGTTCTGACCACGGTTCTGACCCCGCATGTTGTTGTTCTCCAGTCGTCTGTACGACTGGGCTCCTCGCCATAAAAAAGGCGGCTGTTTGTTATTTGGCTTGTAAATCCGGTGTTGACTCGGCGCGTGTGATGATGGATTTGTTGTATTTCGTTTGTTGTTATTTGTAATTTTGTTTGTTGCCCGAATGCGGTTCAATTCTGTTTGGAGGTCGTCTCCAAACAGTAGGCTTGTCACAGGAACTTCTTGTGAGCATAGCTCAATATAATCCCTGTGAAGGTGAGGTTTGATTATTTCGCGCCTTCTTTGAGCTAGCTCATGGCTAGCATGACTGACCAGAGCAACAGCATCTGTGTTCATTCGCACTAAGTCATCAATTTGTAGACTTTTTGGGTCAGATTTTGCTTTCAAAAGCATATCTGTAGCTTGCACTACAAGGTTAGTGACTGTGCTAAGCTGGGTTTGTACACGAAAGAGCTTGTGATCCTCGCCACGAACAGCCCTTGGTAATTTAGCCCATATTTCAGGGTTTACGCGTGGGCTCACAACTTTGTCGCAGTTCGCTGGTCGCGGGTATTTTTCGGCCTTTTCTTTTAGCTGGTCGTCACTTATTTTATGATTCCAGCGTTTGTTTGCAATCAATGCTAGTTTATCCGAAACGGGGTCGCCGTTCGCTCAGTTTTAGCTAGTTTTAGCTTTTTGGGCAGATACTGCCGTGTTTGTGGTTGGTTGATCAGAGACAATGCTCTCATGTTTTCGTTTGTTTAGCGATACGCCTAGTGCACAAATATTATCATTCATTTTGGATAACAACTCCATAAATCATGCGTTCGTAGACCGGTCTTCGTCAGTCTGATCTTGTTCTTCTTCATTAAGTAGTTCTTTCTCCATATCCAAAGTGTCTTCTGCCATTTTTATTCAGTTTTTAAGCGGAACATTTTTGTTGTTGACGTTCGCTCAAAGAATTCTTTGCAACTGCCGCTCGATCCTTCCCCCGCTATCTCACACGTGACTCCGAAGCGAACTAACCAATGACGAAGTAGAATTGTAGTTCGCTACAGTAGCGAACTACAACTACTTCGCTACCACCCAACCTTGATGTACATCTGTAAACGTACCTTGATACAATCCTTTTGTAAGACTGAGTAGAGAACATACGTGCATCATAATTGTTAGCAATTGTGCCATTGTTGAACCAAATCTTTATCTTGCAAGTTGTATTGAAGCAACAGTCTAGTGGGACATAAAATATGAAAATAAATTAGGTAGCACTTTCTGATTGATCACAGGCTGTAGGTGATAACACAAATACTCTCATGACTTTCGACCAAACAACACTGCAATAATCGTGCATCTGTACATGGGCATTGGAATTACGAAGTACCGTATTCACAGTATTGTCGACTCATACTTTTTGTTAATTAAGGAGAGTGGACAACTTCTACTATATATTGTTTACATTTAACATTCATAATTAAAATAATTAGTGTTTTGGACGAGCAAAAGTACTGGGACGAGAGCGTGTTCGAGGGTTCAAAACCATATCGTAAAAGGCTTTAGATCGAAGGACATCGTTTATTTTATAGTTTCTTATTAAATTGTTTATGAGTTTATTATTATACCGAGTGGAGCTATCGTCTACTAAACATTTGGCGATCCTGTCAGGACGAATCAAAGGATTTGGCGTCTAATTTACGTGTATACTTCGTCGGAATTTGTGTACGAATATTTCGTCGTGACAGTTTTGGTGTTATTATTGCGGGTTATCGTCTATCTATCGCTTGAACGTTCGTGTCTTCGTTGGGATTATCGACTATTTGTGGCAGCAGCTAAGTAAAAGAAACTGGAATACTATAAACTTCGAATATTTGTCGTGAAAATGTGAATTTTCAGGCCTTTTGGATTAAAATATGTTTGGGATCGTATTGCATAATATATGCTAATTTATGCAATATATTCAGGTTTGATACTTTGGGCATGATATATGCCTAATTTTCTGCATAATAACATTGGTAAACAGGAATTTTCGAAAGACATACATCAGAGGAGTAACATTCGACTACCTATATCGTTGAAAATAAAATAATCTGGTCGTTTGTTATAACAATAACTTTGCTAATATTTTTAATTGTGTGACTATTAACAATGTCGGGGGACGAGTCAGAGCCGATTCAAAGCAATGTGGAGCAATCCACTGTTGATGAAGGTATGAAAAGCCTTCATATTTCCCTGGAATTGGGTCGTTGCAAACGTGCAAGTAAACGGAATACGACAAAAATAAGACATCAAGTTGAAAAATCATTTAGTGTGTCAAAAGCCACATTAAACAAAGAAGAGATTGAGCATAGAGTAGAGGGTTTGTGGTCGTCACTAGAAGAGACACAGAATATTATGGATGAATTGTCTGTTTGTTACTTGGGGGAAAAGGACGGTGAAAATAAAAAAGGCGTTAATGAAGGAATCAAACGAACTAGAACTGGAATGTCAACAAGCGATCGAAAAAGCACAGGCTGTCCTGATCTCAGGATGTTTTGAAACAATGCTACAGTCAGTCAAGACAATGATAATGACGAGGTTATTAATGGTACCAGTTCTACTTGGAGTAATTTGATTAACGAAGGATAGGCACAACCCGCTGTGACCAGTAACACTGAGCAACAAGCAACGCAAGGCGCAATCGATCAAGGCGCAATAGGAAATAGTATAATACAACAAACAGTGGAGCAGAATCAATCGAGTTTATCAAGTCCAACACATACACCATTGTACACGGGAGGTTCAGCTCTAAACCGCCATTTAAACCCACTAAGAGTACCTGATTACAATGGAAATAAAGCAAAGTTTGAAGAATTTTGGAGTCTATTTGAAAGTTTAGTTGACAAATCGAACGAGCCAGTGCATCTAAAGATGGCAAGATTCCGACAGAAACGTCTGGTCGAGCCGTTTGGAAGCGATTCGTGCTTTAGGAGTACCAGCACACGAGTGTGATGAAGCGAAAGAAATAATTCTGTCGAAATTTGGTGGGCAGCGACGACAATTGAGAGGTTACATGGATGAATTGGAGAATATGCCGACTATGCGTAACAATGATGTTTGCTGACCTAGTTAAGGTAACAGTTGCGAAATTGAAAGCTGAGAATCGAGAATCAGAGCTAGGAGAAGGAACTTTGCATCGACAGCTCGTGAAGAAATTATCGGATCGACAGTTAGAAAGTTATAGTCGATGGTTAAGCACTCACAGCAAGGAACAGTCTGTTATAGGTTTGTGTGATTGGTTGAAGGAAGAGGTGACTATTAAAGTGGAAGCTGCAGAAATGGCGTATGGTCTGGAGCAGAAATATGCTGAGTCGAAGGGATACCAGAACAGGGGTGAAAAGCCAAGATTTCGGTCATCCCGTTCTGGAAAGCAGGGAAGCTATGAGTCATACTAACCAAATATGTCGGGAAACGCAACGGATGCAAAGTCGCCTTGTGCATTTTGTGGTCGTACTGGGCATGGTATCTGGAGTTGCCACCAGTTTCAACAAAGACCAGTCTTAGATCGCTGGAAAACTGCTAAAGAGAAACAGTTATGTTTTCGGTGCCTTGTCACTGACCACCATGGTAAAGATGGTCGAAGGTCACGCCAGTGCAACATAGATGGGTCATGGGTGTCAACTTACACATCATCGATTGCTCTCATGACCCGGAACACATAAAGCAACAAACCAAACCTTCCAGAGGAGAAGGTCGAGTTAAAATCCCCACGGGAGGGGGCAACGGATCAAGCGAGAGTGGTTACCACGACAACCGGTGAATTTAACCATAAAGTACAGATGCATTCTCTGAGAACAATCCCTGTGTGGATAAAAGCAAATGGAAAGTGAATTAAGGTAATGCAGTACGAAACCTTCCTAAACGAAGAAGTCGCCGGATTTCTTGGATTAAGCGGTAAATGGCAAGATGTGCACGCCTGCGTTCTACTGAGAAAAATCTAATGAAGAATCCGACCGTTGGTGAATACCAAAGCACTATCGAAGCATACTTGAAGAAAGGCTACCTCCGAAAGATTGATCCAGCCGAAGAACTGCCTGGAGCTTGGTACCTGCCTCATTTTCTCATCGTTAGAATGGATGAGTCTACAACCAAAGTTCGCATGGTTTTTGATTGCTCAGCTAAACATGATGGGATTTCTCCGAACGATGTTATCCATGCTGGCCCAAAACTGCAGCAAGATCTGTTCAATGTTCTGATGAGATTCCGTCGTAACCCTGTGACTGTTGCTTGTGACATTAAAGAAATGTACCTTCAGATAGAAATTCCTATGGAAGACTGCCCATATTTCAGAATGCTCTGGAGGGATCTTGATCCTGGACGTGAACCGGAGGAATACAAGTTCAGCAGAGTTGTTTTTGGTAAGAATTCCGCTCCCAGGGAGGCACAGTTTGTCGCCCAGGAGAACGCTCGAAAGTATCGGGATCTTTACTCATTAGCCGCAGAGACAGTATTGAAATCCACCTACATGGATGACTCTATTGACAGTATAGAAAGTGAAGAAGAGGGTGTGAAGTTGTATCACGAGCTCAAAGAACTTTGGGCAAAAGCAAGTATGGAAGCCAGAAAGTGGGTATCCAACTCGCCTAAAGTATTAGAAGTGATTCCAGAAAAAGATTGAGCCTCCGAGATCACCATAAACGACGGTGAAAACCCTCGCACTTGCTTGGAACAGTCAGAAAGATGAATTCAAGATTCCGACATCAGAAATGCCACGATTACAGATAACCAAGAGAAACGTATTGAAGAAGATCGCAACGATATTTGATCCACTTGGATTCATTAGTTCATTTATCGTCATTGCCAAGATACTACTGCAGGAACTGTGGTCTAGAGGTTATGGATGGGACAACGAAATTAAAGATGAAATTGCTTTGAGATTGGAACAGTGGTTTCATCAGTTGCCTATGCTAAATACGGTGACAGTACCTAGATGTCTTCGTGCTGCAGAGCCAGTTCGTTCGAAGGAAATTATTACATTCGCAGACGCCTCGAAAGATGCCTATGGTGCTGTGGTGTATATCCGACATGAGTACGAGAATGGAGCAGTTACCTGTCGCCTGGTAGCGTCAAAGTCTAAGGTGGCAACTCTTACCTCAACAACGGTTCCGAGATTGGAGCTGATGGCAGCTATCATGGGATTGCGGTTAATTCAATCAATCGTCCAAGTCTTGGGCATTCCAATGCGAGATGACGTACGTACAGACGAGAATCCAGCCGACTTATGTACGAGAGGAGCAAGTCCAACGCAGCTTGCTGAGAGTTCGTTTTGGTGGGAAGGCCCAGATTGGCTGACGAAAGGTCGTGACCAGTGGCCAAAGATGAAGACAGAAAACCGCCCCGAGAACCCACCAGAGATCAGATCGACTCATGCCAAAAGCGTCAGCAACATAACATTAGCAACATGTGCAGAAAAGAAGTCGGATTTCGAACAGGAGCAGAACGAATGGAGATTGGATCCGAGACGCTTTTCCGATTGGTCGCGGTTGAGAAGGTTACAAGCCAGAGTTCGAAGAGCGCTGTTCAACATGCGTCATTTGGGCCAAAGACGAACTGAAAAGGAACTGACTTCAGAAGAACTCAGGGAAGCTGCATGGAAGTCATTCTTGCCGCTCAGAGTGAAGTTTGTGGTGCCGAGTACAGTGAAATCAAGAAAGGAAGACATGTTTCTGCGAAGAGTCAGCTTGTTAAATTGAATCCCATAATTGATGCAGATGAAGTTATTCGATCACAAGGGCGTCTCAGTTTCGCAGAACAACTACCGAATGACGTGCGAAGTCCAATTATCCTGCCACGAGGACATTGGGTTACAAGATTGATAGTAAAACATTACCACGAGAAAGCGAACCATGCAGCTGGGGTAAATTTCATTCTCAGTCAACTGAGTGAAAGATTTTGGATCATTGCGGCACGTGAGGAAATTCGAGATTGGGAAAACCAGTGCTACAGTTGCAGAAGGAGACGGAACAAGGCAGTCAGCCAAGTGAGGGCTCCGCTTCCAGGTGTAAGATTGCGATTCACCCATCGGGCGTTTGATCAATGCGCAGTAGATTTTGGTGGTCCGTTTATCACCATTCAGGGACGTGGTCGAAAGAGACAAGAAGCGGTATCTATGCGTGTTCACATGTCTATCAGTTAGAGCTGTACACCTGGAGATGGCATGGTCATTGGACACAGATGCATTCCTTAATGCATTCGCTCGATTTACCAGCAGGAGAGGAGTACCCAAGGAGGTTGTAAGTGACAATGGTACTAACTTCGTTGGTGCGGTAAACGAACTGAAGGAGCTTGCTTGTCAGTTAGACGAAGAGAAAATCAAACGGAAAACTTCGGATAAGAGAGTTCGATGGTTGTTCAACCCGCCTGCCGCTCCACACTTCGGGGGAGCTCACGAAATAATGGTAAAGGCTGCAAAGAAAGCGATATACGCAGTACTAAGCAACAGTGATGTCAATGATGAGGAATTGATCACCATCTTTACCGAGCTGAGAGTCTTATAAATTCCAGATCGTTAACGTATCAGTCTGCCGATGTTCGTGACTTAATCCCGCTGACTCGAAATCATTTCCTTTATGGCCAGATCGGTGGTCAGTTTGCCCCTGAAGCTGAAGAAACGACTGGATTTCATCCACAGCAACGGTGGAGGAAAGTGCAACATCTAATATCGTTGGTATGCAGGCCCGCCGAGAGGTTGGTGGGGGCCCGGGGCAAATTTTATTTTAAGGGCCCCTATTTCCAATCTTTTTCCGGAGAACAACCTCCCCCCAACCCTCCCCCCCCGTCGACAACTTTTAGGGTAAAAATTTTTCCGGTCGAGTATGTTGCAATTACTTTCCAGGGACTTTATCTCGTTTTTCAGACCAAATTTCGATACTTAGCCCAAAAAACCAAATATATACCACAAAAATGACTGGGCCCAAAAAAAAATTTCCAGGGGGCACCAGCATCTAGGGGCCCGGGGCAATTTGCCCCCCTTGCCCCCCCCCCCCATCTCGGCGGTGGTATGGCGACGCTGGTTGAACGACTATTTACCGATGCTTACTATCCGTCCTAAATGGACACAAGTGGTCAAGGATTTGCAAACCGATGACGTTGTGTTAATTGTGCAGCCAAATCTTCCTCGAGGACAGTGGCCGTTGGGGAGAATCCTCAATACCTTTCCAGGTCAGGAAGGACACAACAGGGTAGCTCAAGTACAAATTGGGGACAAAAGTTTGATGCGACCAATACACAAGTTGGTTCCCTTAAATTGTTGAAACGTTTGTCAGTTGATATTTACTGTATATATGCCTATTCGCACTTGAACTTGATATTCCCAGTGCGGGGAGGGGGAATGTTAAGGAGAGTGGACAACTTCTACTATATATTGTTTACATTTAACATTCATAATTAAAATAATTAGTGTTTTGGACGAGCAAAAGTACTGGGACGAGAGCGTGTTCGAGGGTTCAAAAACATATCGTAAAAGGTTTTAGATCGAAGGGCAAAAGTGTTATTTTCTCGTTTATTTTATAGTTTCTTATTAAATTGTTTATGAGGTTATTATTATACCGAGCGGAGCTATCGTCTACTAAACACTTTTTGAGAACTGAAAACGGAATAAAACCACAACGAAACATATGGAAGCCCCCATATAGATAAGAAGGTGGGATAAAACGATATCTCACCGATTTCGTTTCGTTTTCCGGAAAATGTTGGCGACGGGGAGGGGGGAGTTCGAGGGGGGAGTTTTTTTTGCGAAAATAAAACGTCCCAACAACAAAACGACCTTTTTCGACCTCACTTTTTTAGAATGTTCCTTAATATTTAGCATGTACCTTCCGCAATTCCAGCATTCCGGGGCCCCCTCTGAGGAAGTTGGGCCCCTTTTCTTGTCTTGCAGGCCCTGAGTGCCTGCAATGAAACTTTGAATGAACTACTGTAATCCTGTTATTAAGCTACCCATTTAACAACCACCTCCCTTAAGCTTCCCCTTTTCACACAATAAACACATGTTTTGATAAGATTTATTTATTTTCTGGCTCAAACAAATAATTTTTGAATATTTGGAATCTTGTTCTGGAACGATATATATATATATATATATATATATATATATATATATATATATATATATATATATATATATATATATATATATATATATATATATATATAATGGAGTGCACACGTTGTTCTGGTCTGGAACAGTGTTTAGTTTAGTATATATTCGTGCAACCATGCATTAATATATTCATTATAGTTATTCGCATAATAAAGCGTATAATGATTCGCTGTTATTTATATATCTAAGTATGCTTTTGCAACCTTTTTATTCGTTGATTTTGCCCAACCCTGGCGTTCAAATAGCATATAAGTATTTGTCGATATATAGCGGTTAACCCTTCAAAATAACGCTCTTTCTCGTCAGCCGAAATACAACATTTTCGGAGTGATTAGAAATAGAGAATATACTTATGATTTATATGTGTTTTACAGGTATAAACAATGATAAACTGGCCGTTGAGAAAGATCGTGACTCTATTTTTACGATAGGGCGATTTTTACGACATTACCATGTATGAGCTACTTACCCAGGCTTGCCCGATTTTAAGGACCGCCATGCAAGCTAGATTCGGTGCTAATGCATCAGTCATTTTGCGATATGTTGTTTTGTGTTGTATTCTTAAAATTTAGCAATTTTTAAAGGGCCCACAGTAATTGGTGTATACTGTTGTGGTGTCCCTGCCACTTGTTTGTTGTAAGTGGCGAAGTTTAATAAATAAATAAATAAATAAAGTCAATTTCCAGCTGCGATCATTCCCCCCCACCCCCCCCTCATTTCAGATGAAAACATCGACGAAAGGCTGTGACACACTTGCTTTTATTGCAGAAAGTTTTTCATTGTAAATACAATATATATATATATATATATATATATATATATAATATGGACTGAAGGAAATTCTTAAACATTGATTCACACATGAAAACCAACATTCAACAATAATATAATATAAAATTTGTTTAACGCATTTGATAGTCGTCCATTTTGGCATACAACAAAGGAAACTCGTGGCCGCGGTCTTCTCTGTGAGCGACAAATGCCCAGGGGTAATAATCCGATATTGACAAATGCCCGGCCCCCGGGTGAACACACAGCTGCAAATGCGTACAAATGCCCCATACTGTGGGGGGGGGGATTTTAAAGTTTCAATTCTAAAGTAAAGTTATTTCGTCAAGTTTGTCCTATAATCCTGAACATGGTTTTCACAGAGGTTATGATCCTGTGGGGAGATCCGTTTTCACTAACAGGGCCAGGTTTGGGATCAAGATTCAATATACTTGATGCATTACTAATTACTATGTTTTGACTTGCAAAAACGATGTTGTTTTTGTCGGCTCTACTGAGGCGTTCACGACGAGGAATTTCAAAATGCCTTTCGACTTTAGGTTTATTTTGCCATGGTTCACATTATTTTATGCAGAAATTGCGTAGTATATGATCGTCCGTATCCTGAAAGCTCAAGGAATCAGTTTGCTAACCGGAATACCACGTAAAAGCGAGATTCCCAATTTCAGCATAATAATAAACTTTTTGGCTTTACCGCCAGGCGAAGACCACCCGCCCGTAAGATTAAAACTTTGCCGAATGTTATTTGTTGCAAAAGATTAAAATCACCGTTCCATTTTGTCTCATAGCAACATTATACGTAGGAAAGGTTAGATAGGTTTTCACACTTCAGGAATGTCGAAAATATATTGTCAACCGCCCGAAGGATGACATTAAAGGTGTTATAATAAGTTAGTGACATACGTTTCTTGACAAAACTAAATACTATGGTGGCTAAATTATTTATTATACTGTGTACAAGGTATACGTATATACCATATATACATTTTATAAATAAGAATATAGAAATTGTAAAGATATATCTTACACTCTGCACTGCAAAAACCACGACGTTCAACAGCTGCGTTGATTTTTTGTAAGCCGGTCGTGGGGACAAGTAAGCGTACAAATGCCCCATACTGTCCCGGGGGGGGGGGGG
>CACRXK020002400.1:1885-20252 GCA_902702795.2 Paramuricea clavata | reverse complement strand
ATACTTTAAATACTATGGTGGCTAAATTATTTATTATACTGTGTACAAGGTATACGTATATACCATATATACATTTTATAAATAAGAATATAGAAATTGTAAAGATATATCTTACACTCTGCACTGCAAAAACCACGACGTTCAACAGCTGCGTTGATTTTTTGTAAGATTTAATATGAGTATATTTTTCACTTGTGTTCTCCACTGGTGCACAACGCCAACTGAAGATTAACACGACATGCATATAGGCTATCTGCATGTCCATGCTTTTTTAGCATGCAATTATTTGCTGCGTCATAGCTTTTAGAAAGGAATGCAAGAACAGTTTGTGTTTTTATTCAGCTAGCAAATTTGATTGCATTTCCCGGGCCCCCTACTGGCTCACGTCTTCCGCGTTCGCCGCACCCAGTCAACGATAAGGAATTTACGCATGTAAAAAGACGTCAGGACGACGGCTAAACAAATTGTTTGAAAAAAATGATTGTATGGAAGCCTTGTCTTATATCAACCTCGTACACAGGGCTAGCCGCAATTTGAAGGGTCTTGTATTTACTTTTGTATATGAATTTGATACATCGTAGTTTCGAACGAGTAAAACCTTCAGAGCAATTTTGAGCAACTCTGCTATAGAAAACTACCTTAGTGTCACGGCTTAGAATAATAGCGTACTATACGAGACGGGCGGCAAAATATGCATTTTGCCGTTTGCAACAGAGCTTGGACGACGTCTTAAGCTCAGATATATAATTAGGGACTAATTCTTGGAATCTTTGCCATACCCATGGGCAAATATCGCAAAATTAAGGCAGGACTTCGTATAGACATTCAGGCAATTCCGCTGAAGCTAAAAATATTTTGAAAGCACCAATTGAAACTTTCGAAATATTTCTATTTCCCGTAATTTGGAGATGATAAGATAATCGCTATCACACATTTTGTGTGGCGAAACTTTCAACCCAATATCGAATCATCGATGCTATAATAACACCGAGCGATGACTTCTTCACCGTGAATCGCCATGAAAATCGAGACTTATCCGAAAAGCGCTCTCTCAAATGCGCCAAAACGCCAAACTATAATAGACCCCATATGTACTCAAATATAAATTATTTATTCTTTATTGACTATAGTTCCTGTACATCGCTGACCATGTATTGCTGTCTTTGTCGCGCTATAACGGATGGTCTTATGCCTGCCAAAAGCTTATTATATAATGGTACCTCTATAAATTTTTAAATTTTATGTTTAAGGACAAGCTGTACGTTAATTGTAGTATTTATATTTATACGTATATATTTTCGAAGAATAGCGGAATATATGTGGACCACAAGTTCACCACCACTAGGGCCACAAGTTCATTAGTACTTCGTACTATTAAGTGTCACCCTCTTTAAATAAAGTCTCTATCTATCTATCTATCTATCTATCTATCTATCTATCTATCTATCTATCTATCTATCTATCTATCTATCTATCTATCTATCTATCTATCTATCTATCTATCTATCTATCTATCTATCTATAAATTGCATGGTCAATCTTGTCATATCTTTAATTTAAATGCCACACGGGAAGTTTTCTTAAGACGTCTTCACAAGTCCAAATTTATCATAAGTGCATTCTCACTCGTGTGTAAAATTATGCCGAGAAGCGCCGGTTTTAGCTAGAGCAACTGTTTACTTCCACTTCCAGACACGAGTGTTCTTTGTTATTCCATGCAGTTTCGATTATTCCAGGGCTTCTTACAGCGCATAGAAATAACAAATATAGAGAATGCATACTTGATCATGAATAATTTCTCCACTTTTTTCATGCATGGCGGTGCCCTTTCAAATCCGCCATGTTGAATTTGAGTAAGAGTGAGAACAACAAACAAAGCTATAAAGATTAAGTTTTCATTGCCCAGATCGGGTGTCTTGCTACATGCTAAACTAGTTTACCCATTAGATATTGAGTGTCCCAAAGTCTAGACAATGGTGGTATATATAGCAATAATTTTCGAAGCAAGAATTTAGAAAGAAAATCTTTGGATACATATAAACATAAAATTGAATTTAAAACATGTTATTTTAAGTTAAACTATTAAATTAAATTAAATTAAATACATTTCATCTTTAGGGAGATATTTTTTTAACCTTGCTTATTTGTAACAATTTACAAAGAAGACAATAAGGATCAGATCTGATCAGATTAAATTGTATATTAATTAATGGAGAAACATTTTTTGCATCTTTATAGGTCGGTCGTTCCGCAACTGACCGTTGTATATATATATATATATATATCCAGGTGATCTCGTGTTCGTATTTTAGCCAATCAGCGCTCAGAAAGGGTTGTCCGAATAGAAATCCATTTTGATGTATTCAGTCAATTACATCTTTCGTTATTCTTTATAAAACTAGTTGAAATTTTGTAATTATGTTTGGTTATGAGAACTATAGCTCTGACAAAAATATGGAATCGAAATAAAGTATATTACAGGAGATATTCAGTTGTTTTAATCATAAAATGGATTTCTATTTGACAACTAGTGCCAGTACTTTTCCGCGTATCAAGATCACCTGGATATATATATGTATATATATATATTCAGGAATCTTGCAAAGCATCTGCAGTTGGGGTGTAAGATGTGAAAGAATTTTACCAGCATATATAGGAACTAATTAAATTAATGTTAAAATTTTACCTTCACTGAATCGCTCTTGGTTTACAGACAATACAGTAACTGATCTGTTTAAATTTTGTTAAGGTTTCCTCCTGTATAGCCTGTGACATGGACCAACGAAAGACGGTCCTTACTGGACCTTTGGGGAGAAAAGTTTAGAACTGAATAACTGATATAGTATATACGTAGATATAAGCTAAGGTTCCCTAGTTCTTGTATTTACATAATAAAAGGACTTACTCATAATTAGGTTAAGTATTTTATTTTTGATTTTCTTTGTTCAGAAAAAGGGCAGCAATTAAAATTTCAATTCCTACAGACAGGATGTCTGTACTCCCCCACAAGTTTGCAACTATAGTCAGTGATACTTGCAGTATTCAGAAATTATTCAGAGAGATATTATGTTTATTTTGGGTCTGCAAACCAGGCCAAAACATGCGGAATCACTCATGAATATAATGAATAGCCTGCTTGCTGCATAACTTTATTTATTTTTTTATTTGTGCATGCCTAGTGATACTTTTTGATTTCTTGCAATCTGATTGGCTGCAGCAGCGGGCAGCTTTTTACGATATATCTTGACCGTGGTCCAAAAGAGTTATTTTTTTAGCAACAAACCGAGGAGTGAAGACAATTTTCAAACTCGAAACACTACCCAAAAAGTTGAAAAATGGACCCTCTATCTATACTAAAGATAGTAAAATACAGTGAATTGACTTCAGCCCGAAATGTACTTTTCTCCGACCAAAATGCGAAAAAAATAAATATAAACATTGAAAAAACACGTATGCCTACTGGCCAGTGCTACATGTTTTGATTCAAATGCTCCACATATATTCCGCTATTCTTCGAAAATATATACGTATAAATATAAATAGCTACTACAATTAACGTACAGCTTGTCCTTAAACATAAAATTTAAAAATATACCTTAAATGTCAAGTTTAAGGACGATTCCTGGGCTTAATTCGGTCAAAATTGTTTTTACAAATGTTGTAATAGGACAAGCGCACTTGCATGCAGCAAGTATGTTGCTCTTGCAATGAATGGAAAAAGGCATTAGCTTTAATTAATATCATGACATGATGTTAAGTTGGTACATACGTTTCTTGACAAAACACTGATTTTTGATTTCCTAATTCCCTCTTTTGAATTAATTTAAAGACAGTAGCACATTGTAGTTCCACGTCATAAAATTTACTCAGCAAATCATAGTCCATAGAATAGTGTGAAATTCAAGCACGCGTCAAATTTCAACACTTTGCCTTTGAGGCCGACACCCATCTACCCGAATTAAATATTTCAAAATTTCTCCATATTCTATACGACAATACTTTAAATACTATGGTGGCTAAATTATTTATTATACTGTGTACAAGGTATACGTATATACCATATATACCTTTTATAAATAAGAATATAGAAATTGTAAAGATATATCTTACACTCTGCACTGCAAAAACCACGACGTTCAATAGCTGCGTTGATTTTTTGTAAGATTTAATATGAGTATATTTTTCACTTGTTTTCTCCACTGCATGGTGCACAACGCCAACTGAAGATTAACACGACATGCATATATGTGCATGTCCATGCTTTTTAGCATGCGATTATTTGGTGCGTCATAGCTTTTAAAAAGGAAACAATTACAATTGCGTACTTATAAAAATAATAATGTAAAAAATAATGCTTAAGTGCCAAATATATTGTCCAACTTGCGTGCAAGACAGTTTGTGTTTTTATTCAGCTAGCAAATTTGATTGCATTTCCCGGGCCCCCTACTGGCTCACGTCTTCCGCGTTCGCCGCACCCAGTCAACGATAAGGAATTTACGCATGTAAGAAGACGTCAGGACGACGGCTAAACAAATTGTTTGAAAAAAAATGATTGTATGGAAGCCTTGTCTTATATCAACCTCGTACACAGGGCTAGCCGCGATTTGAAGGGTCTTGTGTTTACTTAAATTTTGTATATGAATTTGATACATCGTAGTTTCGAACGAGTAAAACAGAGCTTTAACCTTCCATTTTGAGCAATTTTGAGCAACTCTGCTATAGAAAACTACCTTAGTGTCACGGCTTAGAATAATAGCGTACTATACGAGACGGGCGGCAAAATATGCATTTTGCCGTTTGCAACAGAGCTTGGACGACGTCTTTAGCTCACATATATAATTAGGGACTAATTCTTTGCCAAGCTAAAAACATTTTGAAAGCACCAATTGAAACTTTCGAAATATTTCTATTTCCCGCAATTTGGAGATAATAAGATAATCGCTATCACACATTTTGTGTGGCGAAACTTTCGATCCAATATCGAATTCATCGATGCTATAATAACACCGAGCGATGATTTCTTCACCGTGAATCGCCATGAAAATCGAGACTTATATCCGAAAAGCGCTCTCTCAAATGCGCCAAAACGCCAAACTACTGTATAATAGACCCCATATGTACTCAAATATAAATTATTTATACTTTATTCAAAAACTCATTAATAATTAGCTTTCATTTTCTCGGTTTAGACAAAGTTTATTTTAAAAATTTCTTCGCCAATGAACTCGTATAAGATGAGTCGTTTTTGAAGCCATTTAAAGCACTTGTAGTCGTGTTTTATCACATATAAAACACTCCGCTACGCGTCGTGTTTTATATGTGATAAAACACTCCTACGCGTGCTTTAAATAGTACTTGACTAGTTCCTGTACATCGCTGACCATGTATTGCTGTCTTTGTCGCGCTATAACGGATGGTCTTATGCCTGCCAAAAGCTTATTACGCATATAATGGTACCTCTAAATTGCATGGTCAATCTTGTCATATCTTTAATTTAAATGCCACACGGGAAGTTTTCTTAAGACGTCTTCACAAGTCCAAATTTATCATAAGTGCATTCTCACTCGTGTGTAAAATTATGCCGAGAAGCGCCGGTTTTAGCTGTTCCACTTCCAGACACGAGTGTTCTTTGTTATTCCATGCAGTTTCGATTATTCCAGGGCTTCTTACAGCGCATAGAAATAACAAATATAGCTAGAATGCGTAATTGATCATGAATAATTTCTCCACTTTTTTCATGCATGGCGGTGCTCTTTCAAATCCGCCATATTGAATTTGAGTAAGAGTGAGAACAACAAACAAAGCTATAAAGATTAAGTTTTCATTGCCCAAATCGTTTGTCTTGCTACATGCTAAACTGACTAGTTTACCCATTAGATATTGAGTGTGCCAAAGTCTACAGAATGATGGTATATATAGCAATAATTTTCGAAGCAAGAATTTAGAAAGAAAATCTTTGGATATACATAAACATAAAATTGAATTTAAAACATGTTATTTTAAGTTAAACTATTAAATTAAAGAAAACCGTAACTGTCATTTTTTTATACAGTCAAAGTTTATCGGCCAGAGACATCGCAACGACGAGAGGGCAAAAGCCAAAGGGACAGATTTTCGTTGAGAAGTATATTTAACTGACTGATATATATATATATATATATATATATATATATATATATATATATATATATATATATATATATATATATATATATATATATATATATATATATATATATATATATATATAGTATATATATATATATATATATATATATATATATATATATATGTATATTCAGGAATCTTGCAAAGCATCTGCAGTTGGGGTGTAAGATGTGAAAGAATTTTACCAGCATATAGGAACTAATTAAATTAATGTTAAAATGTTACCTTCACTGAATCGCTCTTGGTTTACAGGCAATACAGTAACTGATCTGTTTAAATTTTGTTAAGGTTTCCTCCTGTATAGCCTGTGACATGGACCAACGAAAGACGGTCCTTACTGGACCTTTGGGGAGAAAAGTTTAGAACTGAATAACTGATATAGTATATACGTATATATAAGCTAAGGTTCCCCAGTTCTTGTATTTACATAATAAAAGGACTCACTCATAATTAGGTTAAGTATTTTATTTTTGATTTTCATTGTTCAGAAAAAGGGCAGCAATTAAAATTTCAATTCCTACAGACAGGATGTCTGTACTCCCCCACAAGTTTGCAACTAGTCAGTGATACATGCAGTATTCAGAAATTATTCAGAGAGATATTATGTTTATTTTGGGTCTGCAAGCCAGGCCAAAACATGCGGAATCACACATGGATATAATGAATAGCCTGCTTGCTGCATAACTTTCTTTATTTTTTTATTTGTGCATGCTTAGTGATACTTTTTGATTTCTTGCAATCTGATTGGCTGTAGCAGCGGGCAGCTTTTTACGATATCTTGACCGTGGTCCAAAAGAGTTATTTTTTTAGCAACAAACCGAGGAGTGAAGACAATTTTCAAACTCAAAACACTACCCAAAAAGTTGAAAAATCGACCCTATATCTATACTTCAGCCCGAAATGTACTTTTCTCCGACCAAAATGTGAAAAAAATAAATACTAGGAGTTACTATCGCAAGGAAAGTGCTGCCTTTTTACCAAATGAACTGAATGCAAAAGTTTATAATTCTACACAATTTTGTAAAGGGAAGCCTTTTACTTTTGACACAATGTGCTCATTTCCACGTTTCAGCATTGTTAGCATAGCAGGCCTGCACATGACGGTTATATGCCGTATGTTTCCTGCACAAATTTGTTTCTCGTTCATCATTTAAGACCAATCATAAACTTATAATTAACCAACATGAAAATGAGGCCATTGGGTCAAAAGTGGATAAACCTATTAGCTGACTCTGTCTAACGCCAGACAAATTTACACACTGCACGTGTAACGCCAGATGATTTTACTTGTCAGTGGTAGACTACTGTCAGTAAGGGGCTGATTACATGGAGAGTTTTCAGCCCGGGCTGAGTTTCATCCCGGTTTCCCGGGCTGAAATTTCAGCCCGGCCTGATAAAATCCTATTAAAACACAGCAAGCGATTATCTTCTATAAAACTCTTCAGAATTTGCTCAGAGTCATGTGAGTAAAATACTCCTTGTATTCAAGCGCTTTCATGTAGAAAGTTTCGTTTGAATACGGCACAGAGCAAAAATATTTATTTTGAATTTTTCAAAATATCGAGTTTTTACTCGCACGCACGCGCCACGTGTATGCTTGGCCATATATAGCCCGATGCACGTGCAATCACTTGGAGTACTTTGATCTGTAGAATCGATTTTCGGTTTTCCCAGACCCTTAGGATGTAAATAGCGCTTTGTTTTGATATACGTTTCACCGGCCAAAAACATAAGTATTTTGTGAATACCGAAATAAAAGATGAAAATCTGAAGATACAAGCTTGAAAATAACACTCTAAATAGTGTTTTGGATTCTGCTTCGAATGAAACTTTACGAAAAATATACGTCCAAAAGGGCCGAAGTTATGTCAGCGAAATCAGTCTATTAACTGTGGCGAAATGTATCCCTAGTTTACATTGTTCGTTATATAATGAAATATAATACCATACCTTACTTGTTAAAATTCGCATCGTACTATTATTGTATTACTAAATACGAGAACCATACAATAAATGTTTTAATTCTTGTTGGTATTTTGAACGTGCGCATTTATTTTTACTACCACAAAGTTTTGCGCGCGGATTATATTTCGCGCAGTACTAAAATTTGCGCACCCAGCGCTGCGCTTTAGTACTGCGCGAATTTTAGACTGTAGGCTAAGGTATATTGTGGACATTTGACTAAAATTATAATGATAATACTCGACTTTGAACAAACAATAGTTTATAAATCCTTAAAATCTTTCATATATATAGTAGCCAGAGATTTGTAGTAGGTAGCCATAAATATGTAGCCATATTATTATTATTATTATTATTATTATTATTATTATTATTATTATTATTATTATTATTATTATTATTATTATTATTATTATTATTATTATTATTATTCCAAAGTCAACAGTTATATCCGTAAATGGCTTGATATACCTATATCTGGAACGCTAAGCACTGTTTTCCTAACCCGCAACAAGTTTGGCCTCAGTATTTGTCCCCCATCTGTCAAATTTATTGAATGTCAAACTGTTCTCCGTAAAGCCCTAAAAACATCCCCAAACGAAGCAATTAACGATCTTTGGAAAGCAACTAGCAACAGCAAAAATATTCAGTATGACGTTTATAACTCCACTAAGCAAGTTCTTAAGGACTTTCGCTCTGGACAAGAGGATAAACTGCACACTCAATTAACCTGTCAAGGCTCTTTCTTCACTAATATAACAAAGTTCTCACTGTCCCAACTCACTAAAATTTGGTCTGCGTGCCAATCGAACCTTCCGAAAAATATATTCAACTTTACAGTTCGATACATCAATAACTCCCTTCCAACGCGCCAAAATCTTGCAAGATGGGGTTTATCACCGACTTCAGACTGTTCGCGATGTCTAGCTCCTGAAACACTTCTGCACGTAGTAGCTGGTTGCCAATCGTATCTAGAACGATTCACGTGGAGACATGACTCCGATCCGTTCTAAACTTTCTTGCAACAAGCCTGCAGACCGTAAGCGGCTCACATCTTTACGTGGATCTCCCAGGGTACAAAAGTCCATCAATCATCACTGGTGACACCTACCGTCCAGATTTGCTTCTTTCAACCTCAACCGGAACACTCTATATTGTTGAACTTACAGTTGGCTTCGAATCAAATCTTCAAAAAACGTTGAGCGTAAAAAATCAAAATATAAAGAATTAATTAGGGAACAAAATGAACATTTCAACTCAGTAAAATTTGTAAATCTTTCGATTAGTTCTCTTGGTGTTTTCAGTAAAGAATGTTCTACTTTCATAGAAATGCTTAATGATTTTGGTTTTCAAAAGCAACATCAGAATTACTGTATTAGAAGAATGACGACGATTGCAATCCGAACAACGTATTATATATTTTGTTGTCGAAACAAGGAACGGATGAATCCGGAACTGTTAAGTGTTTAAACGTTGTACTGTCATTTTGTTATCTTAATAGTATAATTTTTGCATATATAATCAGTGATTTAAGTAGCCAGTTGTAAATTACCTGATATAAGTGAGATTTGCAATTGTATATATAAGCTAACTATCCATTTAATAAAGTTTTCATTATTATTATTATTATTATTATTATTATTATTATTATTATTATTATTATTATTATTATTATTATTATTATTATTATTATTATTATTATTATTATTATTATTATTATTATTATTATTGTTATTATTATTAATCAATTGATAAATTACATATCAAGTGTTACAAAACAATTTTTAAAATATATTACAAGTTTTTAACATTAAAAATTTTTAGGTTATATTCAAAATTGCAAAGTTAAATTATATCTAAAAATACATCTATTGATGAAACTATTTTTAAAACGCTCGGTAGAAATGTTTGGCCACTGTGCCTCTTGTGTTCTATTAAGTTTAACTGTATATTCTTTAATTTTTGGACAGATTTCTCTTAACGGATGATTGTTTTGTTTACACAGCTTTTCAAACAGCTTTCTATCTGTCTGCTCTAACAGACAGTATATTAATATCTATTTGTTCTGATGTGTATCTTCTTTTATAACAACGAGTTAAGAAGTTTTGATGGTGATGCAGCAATAACTGATAAGCCATAGGTAAGTTGTGACAGGACCAGTGACCTAAAAAGAAGATCTAATTCGTCTTGACTGTATCCTTCATTCCTCAGCTTTCGAATTACAAACAAGCATTTATTTGCTTTCACCAACTTTTTCTTAACACATTTCTCAAATCTGCTTGCCATTTCAAAGGTTAGCCCCAGTATTTCAAGACTAGAGTGCCGTTCAAAACCATATAATAAAACCACTTAATATAATCATTTCTTTACATTTACCTCATTTAAAGGTAAAGAGTTTGATTCGAACCAGTCCTTAAATTCATCTGTAGCTTTAGAACTACAATCTTGGGTATTCTCAAAATCGGTACCAAAAGTGAGGAATCATCCGCGAATTTAACAAGGGGGTGTTGGAACACTTTTTAATCTCCAAATCATTAATAAATAAATTAAAGAAATGTGGTCCGGTTACAGTTCCTTTCATAACTCCCTTGTTAATATCTTTGCACTTGCATGTCGTTCCTTGGAAAACTATTCTCTGTCTTCGAATTCGATTTTTAAGAAATTTAAGTACCAATTTACTAAATAAGGGTTCATAGAACTCGATTTCAATTTTTCACTCAGTTTTGCGTGTTTTACATTGTCAAATGCTTTGGAAAAGTCCATTGCAATTAATCTCACTGCATCACAATTTGGTTCTTCTAGTGCTTTCAGGTACATATACTGTAATTTAATTAAGGCGTCTGTGCTACACCCACCGATTCGATAAGCAAACTGGGAAGATGATAACTCAGCCTCGAAAGATCTTTTACTATGATAATGATAAACCGTTCTTTCGAAGCATCGTCCAATCACAGGTGTGACGTTTATACCTCTAAATTCACAATATTCCTTTGGATTCTCGACTTTTGGTAAAGGATCTATATGAGCAATTTTCCAAGAGATAGGCCATGTGGATGTAGAGAGAGATTCATTCCAAATCTTGGTCATAACAGGTGCAAATACATCAGCGTTTTCCTTCCATACCCAAAATGGGATTTCATCAGGGCCTGTTGCAGTTTTCCTTATTTTCAACAAAGCGTTCTTGACCTGGGTTATGCTAAACTGAGGAGCTTTTATTGTGATTGAATCTATCTCCATCAACGTTGGCTGTTCATAGTCTCTATCTCAACATAACTCTCCAAAGTAATCGTTCAAGTTTTCTTTGAACTCGTTGTCAAGTATAATATGTGCTCGATTTCTTCTATGTGACAAAAAGTCAACGTTTTTCCGCCATTAACTTGTGCCAGTACACTCGGACTTTGCCATTTTTGTTCGATTATGTGAAATTATTCCAGATATTCGTTCTGTTAATTCTGCAGCAATAGATAGCTTTCTCTTTGACTTAGCCTTTGATCTTTTTCTTATTAAATACTTTAAGAGTGGAGACATCCATGGAGGGTCACGAGTAGAAAGAGTAACTGTTTTCTTCGGAAAACATTGATCTATCGTATTATGGATAGTGTTCTCCAATACTCTAGTTGCTTCTTCAACTGTTTCCAATGACGTAACTTCAGACCAACTTTTCTCTTCAAGCTTCTTTTGAAATTTGACTTTATTCTGTGCTCTGTAGTCCCTAAAGCTGATTTTAGTGCGGAGGGGCTTCAATTTTATTCCTGCCGGTTATAGTTGCGGAGAGGCTTCAATTTTAGTTGCGGAGAGGCTTCAAAAAGCATTTTTCAAGCATGTTCTTGCTGTTGTCTTTGTTCAGTAGAAAATCATCTGTTGCAATGAAACTAAAAGCCTTTTATCCAGCTTTTATCGCGTAGTTTTAGCAGTTTGTCAGCCGTGCTTGCATGCACTAATTTAACAGTGTTGTAACGAGTCACCTACAGGTCGAGTCACGAGTCGAGTCGAGCCACGAGTCGAGTCGAGCCACGAGTAGAGTCGAGTCGAGTCACTCAAAGATCGAGTCACGAGTCGAGTCATTTCAGTTTTTGATCGAGTCGAGTCGAGTCAGTGGGTTCACTCGAGTCGAGTCAGCGGCTTCACTCGAGTCAAATCGAGTCACTGATTTAAGTCGAGTCGAGTCAATTTCTAGACTTGACTTGAGCTACCCTAGCTTGCAGTCGGATATTAGTAATCAAATTTGCGTTTTAAACTAATTACTTTAGTATGGTTTTACTAATAGAGTCCAGTCCACGTTTTACTAATCTGAGTCCAGTCCGCGTTTTACTAATCTGAGTCCAGTCTGCGTTTTACCAGTCCAGTCCGCGTTTTATCGTATGCGGTATGCCGTATATTTCCCATGCATATATTAAAGTGCATAATTAGTTATAGCAGACAAGCTCGCGCGTTAATCTGAGTCCAGTCTGCGTTTTACCAGTCCAGTCCGCGTTTTATCGTATGCGGTATGCCGTATATTTCCCATGCATATATTAAAGTGCATAATTAGTTATAGCAGACAAGCTCGCGCGTCTGTTATATCTTTTCATCTCGATCTCTTTGGGAGACCGAGTTCAAATGATCAAGTAAAAAGAAATTCTTTATTCTAAATCATCGGCTTGTTATCTATTCTGCATGCATTAGGCGACGGCAGGGGTTGCAAAATAACAATGTGACTGTGGCTTTTTCAAATAGCAAAACATATAAATGATGTGAGACACCATTGCTTGCATTCTCAAATTGCAATACTTTTCATAAGATACAGAATAAATTTGACAAGAAATATTCAGTGCTATGGTAAATTGGTAATGACATACAGTACATGCCATTTAACAGTCATGAAATCTAAACTAAATCCATTCTTCTTGGAGCCATATCCTTGGGTTTCACTACGGCATTATGCAGTGAATATGACGGGGGGTCAGCCTCAAATGTATTGATGCTTATGCTGTACGTAGTGAGAAAATGATACGAAATTCCACGTATTTGTCACCAAACATGAGGCTAATACATTACATAAAACGAACAATCTGATAACTGTGTTTTGTTTTAGAGTTGACCCCCCGTCACTTTTGTGACGTCATATGAAACCCAAGAATATACAAATGCGTTAACCTGATTTTACACATCAAGCTCCTCAATCTTCGTTGTCCCAGGTCGAGACTTAGTCAGTCTTATAGCTTCGAGAATGTAATTGTATCCCCGACCCCCAATTTCTCTACAGATTTAGATGTATTTTCTACGAGGGTACGAATACACTGCACATGCACTACCCCTGCTGAAACGAAACAATTATATTGATCTTTATGATAACATGGAATTCCAGTTATTTTTATTTTAGGAATGAATAAGATTATAATAAGATTATTTATGTTATTCTTTCTTTTTTGTCTTAAATTCAATAAATGTCTGATCAGGCTTAGACTCAGTGGCTCAAAGTATAAACTAGCTATGTCAAAACAAGGTTTAAAATATCTTCCTATAAATATGCAAAAATTATTTCTCCATTAATTTCAAAATTTTTTGCTTGTGTGTTGTTTTGTATTTGAATTTGAAATTGTGCGTGATCAGCATATTTAGCTCCACCTTTGAATTTACTATATGAGTAAATTGTTAAACACGTCCGAATTTATCAATATGATAAATTCGCGGCGCACAACCCCAACCCAACCCCTAACCCCACGTAACTTTTTAAACTTTTTTTTTGAAATCTCCCCACCTCGGCGCGACCAGCCTCCTTTTTAGTGCGATTAAATTTAGAACAAAACGTCTTGTCTAATGCTTGTGCTTTTACCGTTTATTCTATTGATAATTTCAAAATGTGCCGCGAATTTATCATGTTGATAAATTCGGATGTGTTTAACAATTTACTCATAAAGTAAATTCAAAGGTGGAGCTCATGTTGGCGTGATATTGCTGTTATTGCACAATTTTACGTTTCGTGTTTACGTCTGACGCACCAAGTCGGGACGAATTCGTCAACTGAGTATACGTCAAATTTGCATGTGAACAAATCGACACCGGAAAGGCATCACGTCTATACACTTGCCAGGGTGTCCCAAAAAACCCGAAAACTATTGAAATCACTTATTGTTAAATTTGAATGCCCTACCAAACAGCTGGACGTAATGATGCGTAAAATATTGACAAGGTTCATGTATTAGAATTTAGTTAGGAATATCTCCTGGTAAAGTGCGCGATTTTCTGCTCCTCATGGGAATTAAAAACAGCTTCTTATACCGTTTCTCTATGCATAAAATTCACTTATGTCAATCATTTATGCACTCGTGGAAACCAACAGAGCGCTAAGGCATTCAAATTCTAACAATTAAATTGCTATTGGTGATTTCAATGGTAATCGTTTTTTTGGGACACCCTGTAGATCAGAAGCTCTGACGAGCTCAATCAAATTAATTGCATTTTACAATGGCAGAGTACTTCAACCGATAAACCGCAGTAGTGGTCTTCTGCATGCCGAAACGAAACAATTATATTGATTTTCATGATCAAATTAAAATATGGAATTTCAGTTATTTCTTTTATAAATGAATAAGATTAGATAAAATTACCACTGTTATTCTGATAAAACTCAATAAATGTCTCAAAAAATATAAAGAGGGGTATATTAGTGTAGGCGGTTGGTTGTTCCGCAAACCGTCCTATTTTTGTCTCCTTCACCGTTAATCGCCCGTATTTTCTTCGTGAAAACTGTATAATCGCCATTTTTCTTATACGGTAAAAGGTTATCGGCCAGGGACTTCGCAACGATCCACGAGAGGACAAATATGGCAGATTTTCGTCGAAAACATTTAATTGCATGATATATATTCAGGAATTTTGCCAACGGCAGCTGCATAGTTGGGGGTGTCGGATGTGAAAGAATTTTACCTGAACAGAGACTTAAATGTTAAAATGCTACCTTCATTCATATATATATATATATATATATATATATATATATATATATATATATATATATATATATATATATATATATATATATATATATATATATATATATATACGAGTAGGTTTATGTATACGAAACGCAAAGAGTGCTCAATATCATAAAGATAGAGCAAATGTAGAATTTCGCTTACCTCAAAATTCCGCAACATGCAGTCTGTTTCATCAGTAAAGAATCATCAGAATCATCATAGTGATTCTTTAGTGATGAAACAGACTGTTGCGGAATTTTGAGGTAAGCGAAATTATATATATATATATATATATATATATATATATATATATATATATATATATATATATATATATATATATATATATATATATATATGAATATATATATATATATATTCATATGCAGTGATTCGCATGTTTTGGGCGCCTCGCAAGTTGCAGACCCAAAGAGCACACAATATATCTCTGAAGAATTTCAATACTGCACGTATAGCAGTAGCGAACTATTATTGCAAGCTTGTGGGGGCGTATATATACAGACATTCTGTCTGTAGGAATTGTTTTGCCGCCCTTTTTCTGAACAAAGAAAATTAAAAACAAAATACTTTAGCCGTTCAGTTATTATAAAAAAATACTTAAGCCTTTTATTATGTAAGTAGAAAAGCTATACAGGAAACTTTAGCCTGTATAAGTGTATATTATCAGTAACATCAGTTCTAAACTCTTCTTCCTAAAGGTCCAGCTAGTGTGTTATCAGCCGCACAGGAGGAAATTTTAACTAAACCAACTACATAAAGCAAGAGCGCCTGCTTGCTGCACAACTTTCTGTATAACACGTTACAGTCGTTATGTAGTGAAACGAATCAACAATATGCTAGAAAAGGCTAGGCTAGAAAAAGTGTCCAGTAAATTATTATAGTTACAGTTTGACATGTTCTTTCTGCCTATAAACTGCTGACTTGAATTTCGTTGGCACTACAGTATAAACTCTCCTGTTTTCATGGCCATGAGCAAATATCCAAGATACATGCCCATGGGCAAATATCACACTATGACAAGACTTTATATGAACATTCAGCCAATTACGCCAATATATATATATATATATATATATATATATATATATATATATATATATATATATATATATATATATATATATATATATATATATATATATATATATATATATATATATATATATATATATTCATATGTAGTGATTCGCATGTTTTGGGCGCCTCGCAAGTTGCAGACCCAAATAGCACACAATATATCTCTGAAGAATTTCAATACTGCACGTATAGCAGTAGCGAACTATTATTGCAAGCTTGTGGGGGCGTATATATACAGACATTCTGTCTGTAGGAATTGTTTTGCCGCCCTTTTTCTGAACAAAGAAAATTAAAAACAAAATACTTCAGCCGTTCAGTTATTATAAAAAAATACTTAGCCTAAGCCTTTTATTATGTAAGTAGAAAAGCTATACAGGAAACTTTAGCCTGTATAAGTGTATATTATCAGTAACATCAGTTCTAAACTCTTCTCCCTAAAGGTCCAGCTAGTGTGTTATCAGCCGCACAGGAGGAAATTTTAACTAAACCAACTACATAAAGCAAGAGCGCCTGCTTGCTGGACAACTTTCTGTATAATACGTTACAGTCGTTATATAGTGAAACGAATCAACAATATGCTAGAAAAGGCTAGGCTAGAAAAAGTGTCCAGTAAATTATTATAGTTACAGTTTGACATGTTCTTTCTGCCTATTAACTGCTGACTTGAATTTCGTTGGCACTACAGTATAAACTCTCCTGTTTTCCAAGATACATGCCCATGGGCAAATATCACACTATGACAAGACTTTATATGAACATTCAGCCAATTACGCCAATGCTAAACATATATTTAATTAAATAATTTTCGAAATCTTTTTATTTTCCGTAATTTGGAGATAAAAAGATAGACTGACGTCGTCATGCATTTTGTGTTTTTTTTTTCAATAATTAGTGTATTGTACTTTTTAATTAAAGATATTTCGTTATCTTGAGTATACCATTGTTATAAAACACTTAATATTAGATCTTTGACTATAATTGTTTTGTTTTGTGGACACGTTTATTTCTTTGCTTTGGCAAAGCTTTCGACCATTGCTGCTATGCAGGCTAGGCTAGAAGTTACTATGGCAAAGAAAGTGCTGCCTCACCCCCAAGTGATCAAAGGCAAGGGAGCATGCGCAATTTGCCGAATAAGGGGCTGTTTATATGATCCCGCTTTGCCAGGACGAGATATGAGGCCGGATGATTTCGATATATTGAAATAAGTCACGATGCATCGTTCAGCAAAAAATTATAGTTAAAGACCATGTCAAGTCCATAATGAAAAACAAATCCTTTGACACTTTGTGTTACATTTTGAACTGCTATATTTGTATAATAAGACATACTAACTGCATCTAACACTTTTCTGGTTCGCTATTGTAAATGAATATAAACTAGAGTACGTTTCAATTCAAAAAAGTTCGAAAGATGCAAAATTTGGGCAATGTCAGATATCTGTGGGTCCCAGTTTGTTACGAGCAGAAACGATGCGCAGAACGGACTTGAATGGTCTAGATCTTTAAGTCTTTAACTGTAAACGAAAGGTTGTTCAAAAAGCTATAAAAATCTTCTTGAACCACATGATCTTCTCTACAACATTTGAGTCCGGTTAACCAGCATTTGAACTTTCGTTTAGTCTAGTGACGTATTTCAATACATCAAAATCATCCCACCTTCCATGCATCGTGTAAACAGCCCACTGAGCCCGGAGTATGCCCGCAGATTAGGTGCTGGGCATGACCTAACTTGCGAACGAAATTATTCAAATAGATGCAGGTTTATTATACCAGTTGCCATGGCTAGCTTGCCACTGAATACTGTACATATATATATATATATATATATATATATATATATATATATATATATATATATATATATATATATATATATATATATATATCGCGCAAAAAGCTTTGTGATGTAATATGAGACACCAGTTGTTAGTAATGCAATTGCAAATCAGTTGATTTATTAACGCATATATACACATTTGACATATCATATGTTTTAAGTTGTCCTGTCAACATTAATTAATATTACTATTAATTACTAAAGAGCCTGGGTACGAGGCTGCATAGATCCTCAAACATTGACTGTTGTATATTTCACGCTACCGCCATCTTTAACCCCATACAACCGCCTGTTGACACTGATCTCTAACAATTAACTGAATACATAACATCCCCCCCCCCCCC
>CACRXK020002399.1:17375-43815 GCA_902702795.2 Paramuricea clavata | reverse complement strand
CGAATACCACGCTTGAGCGGGAAATTCGACTTTGAACTTAGTCCGTCGCCTAAAGTTATCAAAAGTTCTGTTTTGAAATTAAAAGTTAATTGAATGGTATTTGTTTTCTACTTATTTTTGAAAGGTTCGGTATAATATACCATTTATAGACCTTTCATTCGGGGTATTCCACAAAAAATTACCCTGCGGGATGAAATATTCCTCGGGCTTCGCCCTCGGAATATTTCATCCCTCAGGGTAATTTTTTGTGGAATACCCCTCGTTTCAGGTCTATAACTGATAAATATACATGCATATACGGTATGTCAAATTCATAATTTTCACGTATGAAATTTGAGTTTCACATATGAAAGAAGGTCGCCCCGCGTACCTATATGAACAGGCTTTGTGATTGGTTGATTATTAATAAACTGTAGAAATCATATTTCTAAAGAAGGATCAACATACAATGATCACCTTTGTTTCAGAAAGCCGACACACAAAACGTGTTCATATTTGTAGGCCGAAGCAGTAATTAAATAATTTGGTTTTTCAACAGTTTATTTTGATTTAAATATATTTGCAGCTTCATTTTCATAACGTACCAAATGTCAAGTGGCGTGAGAGGCGACCACGAGTGGGTTGGTGAATTTTTAAAAATGTGACAATACCGAATGATTGTTATGATAACATTTTAATTGGTATTTTCTTGAAATATTAATTTATAATGTCTATTTGCTGCACTCATGCACTCATAAATAATGCCAACTTTCGAGAGCGAATTCTTCCGCGGGAAGTATACTAATTTGTTTATTACTATTCTAGTATTGTAGAACTACTAGAACCAGTCGTACATGAATGATTAATGTTTTAATTTTTGTACGTGTTGTCTTTGTGAATAATATAACATTAAGGAATAGTGGAATACAGAATAATTGTTTTAATGATCCAAAAAATAAAGTGCAGGGACTGGTTGCATAAAAACGGTATTGTTAAAGTTAACTACCATCAGTACGAATGTTAACCATTCGATGCATTCAAAAATTTTAGACTTAACTGCTATTTAATTAACTACAAAATAATGGTTACAAAGTATTTTCTACAGCTGGGCCGAACTGGCCCAGGTAAAAGCAAAATAATCATGTGTATACATATATGTTTACATGAATACTTATATTTTACATAAATTATATAATTTATGCATGTACATAAATTGCGTGCATTCTTCCCCATCATGGGAAAATGTTACAGTCATCGTTGTTCGCATTGATCCTTTAAGTTTTTATTCTATGTATTTTAAACCTAGCAGTGAGCTGCCTATTTATATACATATTATATACAGTATTCTACCTGTACAATCTGTAAGGTCTACTGTTAATCTCTGTCCCAAAATTCAAAACAATGAAGCGTATTATATAACCGCCCTAAATACAACTAAGTATATACAATTGATGGTAATTCATTAAATGAATCTCTATCTTCTAAAACAGGCATGAATATCAGGACAATTTTAAATATCCCAAATGTCTATACTTGTCCATGGCCGACAAATAAGAGTTGAATAATTTTGTGAAACGTTTAGTAGACACAAGTTTGCCCTTCAGCTTGGTACGTTTCCCATGAAGGTTGAAAGCAACTTGCATTGTTTAAATAACGTGTAGGTACGCCATGTTGATAATATTCTTTATTGTGATATTCAGGTGGTAATGTTAGCATTGTTTGTGAGTGATTAAGTAATGGTTGGGCACTGCGACATTCTGGTTTGATGTACGGTTTTTGAGAATCTGGAAATGCCATACCAAACAAAGCTTCTGGGCTACACACAAATTTGTAGACATATCGTTCCCCAGCCACTTTCTGCATGATTCCTTTTTCATAGTAGTAACGTAAAGAACGACTTAGTTTGTCGTAGTTCATGGCAGGTCTGTTCTTTTGAATGCCCCACCTTCGGGCTACCTCTTCTGGATCAATAAGTTTGAATTCCATGCCTCGTCCCGTCCAGGAAATATATTGTGAACAATCTGGTTCCTCGAGAAGAATGACTAGGAACTGCCATAACTGTAGAGAACCACGTCTTTGAAATGGACGAGGTTCTGGATAGGTCAGTTCTGGAGGAAGATATTTGAATTCGTGTGCTGCATGGCCTGAAAATAGAACAAAATGAATTGCCATAACTACATAAGAACTGCGTCTTTGCAAACTCCGCACTCATTTCTGTTTATCACTCTGCTGGACATATACTAACATGTCACAAATAGATTGCTGCAACTGAGGAGTCTTAGGCCTGTTTCACACTAGCGATTCTGTCGGCGATTCCTGACGGATGCGAATGAGCGAACTCGCACCTAAACGTATAGAATCGATTTTTGGAAGTATACATTTTTAAGACTTTTCCATGTCACTCATTCAATCACATCCGCAAGGAGGAGGAAAATTGTTGACAAAATTGGTAGACATTGACAAAATTGGGAAGTATGAGCTTATAACCATTGCACCATTTTCAATTGGTTATGCAGTATTTTCTAGTTCCAGTCCTCCCAGAGGGCAAAGCTTCACTAGCCCGCCAAATTGCTCCCTATATTAAAGGACATGCAGGTACGATGCTGAACACTGGTTTTGCCTCCAGGGAGGACTCCATCAGCAAAATGTTGTAATACATGATACATCGCACTGGCTTGAAGAATAGAAGATGAATTATCTACATGGAGGAAATGCTACCTATGAATTTAAGTAGTTTCGAACGAGTAAAACAGAGCTTTAACCTTCAGAGTAATTTTGATCAGCTCCGCTAGAAAACCTACCAGTCATGGCTTGAAATGCTAGCGTATATAAGAGACGTGAAAATTAATATGTACTTTGTCGTTGTCAACAGAGCTTGGACGACGTCTAATTTCTGATTTTTTGGGCTGTAGGATTGATGTCATTGTATATCAAGCCGTCGTCCTGACGTCGCTGTCTTATACATGCTATACATCTCCCTGTTTTCATTGGGCAACTTCATCAGTTCTAAACCTTTCCCCTTTCGGATCCTGTAAGTCCCCCCCCCCCTAAGTCCAGTGATCATGGAACTACCATATAACGATTAAAATAGCTCTACAACGTACTGAACTTTACTGAAACTTACGTTCATTATACTCCATGTATTCACGTTGACAACGCTCGAAGTAACATGACATGGAATCTTCGTAAAATGAGCTTGATTTAGTTTCATATCCACAATTTCCTAAGAAAGAATAGGTGCAGACATGTTGAGAATACGTCGTCAATTGTGCGGAAAGGAAGAATACAGGTGAGGGGTTTCGGTGGTGCATTTATCAGAACAAGAGAATTTCGCCTCTGAGATCGTAACGCGTGCACAACATGCACGTGAAAAGAGTCAATCAACGCTCTACTGAAAACCATGGATTTTCTCCAGGTACTCCCACAGAGAATGTTGGGTTGGATAAGGGGAAGGTTGGGATAAGCTCTTAGCTAACTGACTCTTTCACTTTTTATAGGTATAACCCTCCGCCTTAGAAAGCCTTCGGCTCGATCAGGTTCAACTGCGTCCTTCGCAATTCAGCTCAGCTGCAAGTGCTGAGCGCACTCCCACTTACTTACCACTTCTAGTTTACTGGGAACAGATTAAATCATTTACCGTCAGGTAACAATCAATTTTTAATGACAAAACCTGTGTTCAAGTCTGTGGTTTATGAGTTTGACATATGGCTTAAACCTTGTTACTAAGTAGTTTTGGGATTAATTGTGATAGCTATATATATATATATATATATATTACATGGAGTAGTTTAATATAAAAATAAATGTATGTTTATACATAGAAGCTAGACGTTGCGGACTTGGCGGAGAAACGTCGTCACATGCTGTACTATACTACATGTATATATAGACATGCATTTTTTGTTACATTTGTATATGAAGTATACAAATGCTTTGTTTATGCGTGAGGGCTGTAGCCTGTATTATAATGGCAAAGATTAATGGCATGGCGCTTCCTTATACTAAACCTCCAGATAGAACCATCATAAATTAAGTTTAGTTGGAATTTTTATATGCATGTACACCCTTAAACTACACTATATACATGCCCAATGATAACACATGTAAACATAGCGATGTTATGTGGGGCTATATAGAAGTGTGGGGCAACTTAAGCCTCTCTCTATATATTTCAGAGACCGCGGAGCTTGGTGGACCGGAGGCATGCTCCCCTGAAAAGTTGCCGGAGTATAATTGAAAAACTGTCACCAACAGCAATATGCAATTCACTGAGTTTCTATATAGCGTCGACTATGTAATCTTAGTCTATAGTGTTCGTATATAGATTTTTATGTAGGCTACAATTTCATGTTGATGCATATGGATTATATACTGGGCACATGCAAGTATCATTATACCTCTTCCAATCCCATAACGTAACGGTATATTTTGCCGTTTAAAAAAGTAACTTTAAATTTAATAGTTCAATCATATTGATACTGATATTGATGTATATATATATATATATACACTCATATATCCCACGTATTCCAACTGAGCTATATAGTTCATTGCACAGTATGAATTCAATTTGATCAGAGATATAGTTGAGATGTAAGAATAGACTTGATACTCACATCACAGTTTGACGAACTTTTTAATCTCAGTCAAAGTTTACTAAAAGTGAAAAACCGTCTGCCACTACAGGGGATATACTTTTACACCAGGCAATTAACACAAGCACTTGTCAAAACAAAATTATACTAACCAATATTGCTGACTGACCGCTGTATTTGTATTAATGAAAATCTGAAGTTTCAAGTTATAAAACTCTCATACTTAATAAAAAAAACTAATGAGTTTCAATGATGTAAGAAAATTAAGTAAAGAGTCAAACGCCTTTAGTGTGAAAACATTTAAAAATCTAAATGAAGTTGCAATATATTTCTAAGCCATTTAAATTATGTTTCAAAGCAATAAAAATGATAAATTTTCTACAGTGCCTTTATGAATGTATGAATGTACGTTTTTTTTACGTGGAAGATAGTCGCGACATCAATCATTTTTTTTTTAATATGCTTTCCTTCGTGTCAGATTGAGACTAATATCAGTCTTGAATGTTATAATGAACTGTTCATCATTTTCTTAAGATGACGTTTTTGTAAGCGAAATAATGGCTTGCTAGCTTATTTTCATTTATTTTTGTGCGAAAAAGTACTGTTTTGCACATTTAATTACTAATAGAGTTTGAGGAAGAAAAAATGAAAAGTTCAACTTAGAAAAACATCTGTCGCGTCAGTGTGAACGAACAGTAATTATATTAAATCATAGCGCGATGTCTTCATGCAATTAAAGTTTATTTTGCTTTCCTATCTCGGCTTTAATCATTGGTTAATATTCAAAATGTGTCATGCTTTTGTTTCGTATGGAAAACATCATAAAATTAGATGAGAGTTGAGCCACCTGAAGCCCTCCAACTGAAAAGCAATGTAAACATTTGAAATTTAACACTCCCGTGTTGTGCGGAGCATTGTTCAATGTTTTACCTGCTGAGACTGGGGAACTCGAGTAGGTCCTCTGTGGGGAGAAACTGCTCGCCACTGACTCATGATGCCTCTCTAAATAAAAACAGGAAACAATTGTAATTTTTAAACATAATTCACTTTGTCATTGAAAAATATAATTATAACTTTTGGGAGAAGAAAACTAAACAGCAAATTATACTGCAGCAAGCATTTTTGGTTCACAAAGCACACGTTTTTCACTCATTTTCATATACCCACGCAAACCAATTCCATCTCAACTATCATCATGTGCTCTCCTCAAAGAATCGATCTCTTTTCCTTTCAATTCTCTAATAAAATATCACCTTTCCAGTAAAAATAAAGTATAGTTTTCATGGATTTTGACATGGAACCTAATTCGTATATAGTGCATGCATGATTGTTTTTGCGCAAGTATTTCTCTGATCACCAACAGTTCTTCTCGGTAGATATCACAGTTTATATATATACAAGTTTGTACACAAAATTTAACACAGAGCCTCTAATTCAATCATTTTAAGATCATTTTCCGAAAACAAACATGATTAAGAGACGTATACAATTAACGGTACATGAATAGTTGAAAGTTTTAGAAATATTTATACGATTTCAATAGCGAAAGTGAACAATTGCACGCGCTATATAGCTAGTTGTATAGCTAGTTGTATAGCTAGTTGTATCCTTTTTTGCGCCATTTGTTGCGTCCATGCAAAGTGAACGCCGTTTGAAAAAACGTACCGTTTGTATGAAATTATAACCTGTTTCAAAGACGTATATCTATAAGCACAACATTTCTCTACGAGAGTCTTTCCGTGCAATATGTTAAAGATGCGAAATCGCTTTAAAGTATATGCTAGCTGACGCGTTATGACGCCACTTTAAGACGCAAAGTTAGAAGACTATAGATTTTCTCTTACCTCGAAAAAGATCGCAATGTGTAAGTTTCTCATGCGATTCCACTTTAATTTCTCTGCTGTAAGGACTTGGAGGTTCATTTGAAACTCTGTTATAATTCATCATTCTTGGCTCGTAGCAAGCTGTAGTTCTACTAGTTTGATCCGTGCAGTGATCACTGACTGATTTCATTGTATGACTGTTGGAAGAATAATAGTCCAAATATGATGCAGTATTCATATCGAACGTCTTAGTTGGTTTAGTGCAACACTGCTGCGACGCCCTGCTTTCCAATTTAATCTTCTGACTTGACCAACTTCCTATTTATACAACAGAGAATGCTTAATTTAGTTAAAACAATAGGGAACAAAACGTTTTTTGTAATCTTAACTAAGTACCGCTATGAATGGCTAAATACATGCTGACGTTAATGGCATCTTAATGGATCAACTTTATGTGAATATATTAAATGGCAGACGTTAGGCGCGTCTTGAAATTGCCATCACTGATAACATGTATGCACGTATATATCATGTATACCAGTGTTATTTTTGGGGTTAGGATATATAGATTTCAATCACGTTTTTGGTCGTGATATAATGACGTAAACAGTACTACGAACCTTCAGGCGATTAGATTGTGGACTTTTAGCTCGTGCCTCGAAAATAGTTTTTCATTGATAGGCTGCAGGCAAGCAAGGTACTAGAAAACTTGACTGCACACCAGATTGATCTTGGAATATCTGCATGTAATATGGTCATTTTTAACAATGGAAATTCCTTTCCAAGCTTGCATAACGCAAGTATCGAGTAACTCCAGAATTCACTCGCCAACACGCTATATATACTTCCTAATTCTATTTTTACATTTCATGCCTTTTTTGACATTTAAGTACGAGTGCAAGATATCTTACGTACAATTAAAGGACAAAAATTATCGTAATGATTTATTTTGACCTTACGTACGTTTGAGTTTAATTCTGGTTTAAAACGCCTATTAAGTTTTATCTTATTTCCTTACACCCATTCTTGGCCTTTCCTAACACTCATTCATTTATTTATTTATTCATATTTTTTTTTATTTTAACTTTATATCAACTTTCTTATTTATTTATTTTAACTTTCATTTATTTATTTTAACTTTCATTTATTTATTTTAACTTTATTTTAACTCATTCAGTATACAGATCAGTGATTCTTGCACATACAAATATATTGGAGGAGGAGAGTTTGTGACGGCATGACGGAAAGACGAGAAACACCAGGGAATCCAAGTGCTCAGTTGATGCAGTGACGTCACACCGAACTTCTGAACCTAACCCTGACTCTAACCCAAACCCGAACTTTTCTGACGAACCTTCGGTGTGACGTCACTCCATCAATTAAGTGCAGAATGTTTTTCCCGTTATAAAATGTTCATATTCTTCCGTGCTCAGGCGAGATGAGAGTTACGATACTTTGCACGTATTACTGATCATAAACTAAGCATAACAGCCAATAAATCAACAAAATTGCATTGTATAAATTAGAATATGTTCAAATTGTACTATTATTGTACTATTATTGTACTATTTCCACTAAAACGCACCGCCCCCATAAGGCAAAGCATCGTCATTAAATCTTGCTCGGCCATTTAGGCTTGCAATGTAAATTGAGTTATTTCAAGTGAGCCAAAATAAAGACGTACTACTATCTTTATTGTACAATATTTAGATTTGTACAATGAGCCAACGTTATGTGAATCAAATCAAACTTGATCTAACCACATGCGGGCAACATTATGTCGATGAATTTTGGATGAATGAATGACATTTTTTTATTAATCATCAAAATATTATTTAATTTCTTTATATTTTAATCTCTTTAACAAAAAATGTTGTTATTTTTACTTGTTTTGTTATTAATTTACCCATACTTATTAGACTCAGTCTTAAGCCAAGGAATATTTTAAATCTGTGAAGAGTATATCATTTCAAATTGTTGGATGTCTATAAGATCTTAATCGTTTGAGTACTATGTTGTGCAAAGTTTGTTTCTCTTGGCTGCGGACCTCGGCCATGCAGCCATTTGGTATTGTCTGCACTGTGCAGCCTCTCATGGAGTGCTGTGACGACTGCTGGTGTTTATAGTCTATAGTGCACGTGAGAGTGCAGATCGCAGGTTCAAAAAGTTTGGCATGTAAACTCTTTGGGTGTTGCTTGGTTTAGAAAATTTCATATGTATGGTCTGAGGAGTCAAGGACGGCATGTAGAGTTATGCATGCGCCATGTAGCCTGCGTGGCAGGCCCTCAATTTTATGGGGAGCCTGAGTTGCAGCGGGCAGGATTTTGGCGGGAACGGGGGAGGATTATGTATGATGATACGCGAAGTGCGCAATCCTGGTGTACGTAAAAATGACCCAACATCGTCAACATTAATTTCAATGATGCACACGATAAATTCGAGGGAATGAAAGAAAAATGATCATGCAATAACAAGGACAAGAAGGCCAGGCTTCACCATATTTCACACATAAATTTACATCGATTTTTAAAGAATTGTCAATTTCACAACAGTCACAATAGTCAGGGACGTACATCTGAAGTTCGGGGGTAGGGGGTATTGTAAGATTTTACCTGAAATTTGAACTTCAACGTTAAAAATTTACCAAAGTGTAATAATTATAATAGAGCTTTTTCTGATTAATTTTTTTACATTTTTGAAGCTGCAGGACTGCATTTCTGGCGTTTTCTAAAGCAAATTCGCAAACGAATTGGATCTAAATTGACTGTATTTTACAAAATGGTTATCATTTCACAAAAATAACGACTTTATTATACAAATTTTACCTGAAAATGTCAAAATTTAAACTTGAATTTTACGTGATTTTTACCTAAGTTCCACAGTTTATATATATATATATATATATATATATATATATATATATATATATATATATATATATATATATATATATATATATATATATATATATATATATATATATATATATATATATATATACCATAATTATAAACAACAAAAGTTAATATATACTCCAGCACTCCTACTCCGCAGCAATTTCTATAAATGCGTTTGATGACGCTCATTGCATATTGTGGCATGCAGAGCATCCAGCATGAGTTACTCCTTCAGGATAAAAGTTGGCGCCAAAATATTAATATATCAAACCGCTAAACATTCAACGGTTATCATCTTTCATGACGTGATTTTAATCTATATATACTACAGCATAACATGTACAAACAGATATTTCAGAATAGAATATGTATAAATAATTGCAATAACTGTATGTAGCTATATTGCTTGTATAATATTAACTATTCTATATACTATATATTATATACTATACATCCGATGTACTTATTATATACTGATATATTGTGTTTTATAAACTATACAATAAATATGGGTGGGTATATTAACTAAAGACTGATGTATTCATGTGTCCTTGGGCATTTTTCACGAAAACAAAAACGTATATGCATGAATGCACTCCTTTTGCATGCATGAAGCCAACGCTCTATATATAAAGCTTCAACATATTTCCAAGGACATTTTGTTGAATTAATTAACGATAGTACTATGTAATGAAAACAAAAAATGAGTCAAATTGCTGCTATTCAAAAAAGCAAGAATTATTACTAATGAGTAATGTGTAAATGCTATGAAAGAAAATAAAATATTTGGTTTACCTTGTCTTTGACCGTGCTCATGAAAGATTGTATTATTACACAAGGAAGGTTCCCAAGGCTGTTCGTTCGTCATCGCTGTAGAGCGAACTGTAAGAAGAAAATTGAGTTTCTTTATGAATAAAGTTGTCTTTATTTTACCTTATATATTACGTAACCTGTAAGGCACTTGACAAAAAGTGTTGCTAAAAACGTGCGAAATGCACGCACTATAGTCGGTGAGTATAGTATTTACGTAATATGTATAAGATACCTTCATTCATCCATTGTTCTTGCATTTGGGACAAGTCTTGGAATAGTTCTTTAAAAAGAAATTTTATTAGAACCATATATAGAATGTTAATCTATACCAGATAATTATGATAACTTTTCACAGATCATAATAGTCTTTACCTAAACAATCCGTTGTTAAAGCAGTGGAGGTCGCTTCTGCTCCCGTCTTCTCTTGTTTTATTTCCTGCATGGAACGACCAAAGGCTAGCTCCTGGAACAACAAACGATATTTGAAATCATTCTGAACATTTAAGAATCAAAAATTGTATTTTATTCACATACCTTTAAACTTCGAAATGGAAAGTTTTCAAACGATGTGTCTGGGATCATTTTATATGAATATATGAGTGCCACCGTTCAACACATGATATTGTAAAAATATTGAACGTAATAATTTGACGCTAAACGTGAATGAGTGGCGTGAAATCTGCCTTCATAAACACACGCGCACACGAAGTTTGCCATTTATTTGATGTCATCACTCTTAATTTATTTTGAAATATTCTGCCATCTTACATTAATTGTTCCCACTCTCACTTGGCAAACACTATATTGCTTTGTTGGCAAGCAAATGAAGCAGTACTATAGTTTACTTAGAAAACAGTCTCTACTATATATTTTATTACCAGCATCGACAAAAGGGATTAAAGATTTTCATCATTTCACGATCTTTAGTCTGACAGGCTCGTAAGAAAGAATGGCGTACTCGATCACTTGACTAATTACATGTATTTTGCTGGCTAATCATTGGTCAATCAACTTCTATGTTTTAAATTATTTTTGACACACTGTGGGAAGTGCGTGGCGCGTGCCAAACGTTGCTCTTTTAAAAAAACTAACACACATCTTGTGTTTTTTAGTTCTCGTGCTAATGTTGTTAAATACGCTTATTTGTTAAGGAATAAGTTGTGCGTACGGTAAACTTTGAAAATTTCTGCTTAATCGAATCTGCGCTAAGTGCTCATATCAATTTCGTCTTGTATGACAAACAGTTCAACAGAAATCATTATGCATTGTCATTACCGAAATATAATACAACTTTAAAATTCAAAATTTCGTAAGTCTGTAAAATTTAACTTGGAAAATACTGTAAAATTGACGACATTTTCATTTTAATACCGTTTATGTGATTTGTAGTTCTTATACAGATTAAATCATTTGACAACAGCGAGTGGCAGGTGCTTTGAAAGATATCTCTCTCGCCTCTCTTCTATTATGTGAATAAAACCGAAAATGCCAGCAACATTATCGTTATCTATACTATTAAGATTTCTTGATCGCACTAATAAAGAAAATCTAAGTCTTACACGCATGCGGACTAAGTAGTTAACGCTTACATATAGGATAAAACGAAGATTTAAAACGCAAGTTGGGATGATTTTACAATGACAATGCTCTTTGAAATTTTGATTTATTTTAAAAATTATTGCATGTGCCTTCAAATGAATCTGTTCAAGTTATAAAGAAAAAAAACTTCATCAAAATTTAGTGTGCAAGTGACTGAATGGGCATTTTGTTAATTTCATGGATTTTTAAAATAATATAATAGAATGTTATAGGATAAAGCTTGAAAGTGCGGTCATGAAGATACTCGTCATTACAGTACAGTACAGTACAGTACAGTACAGTAGATAACAGTATTCCTTTAATTTTATGTTGGACCTGTAAGTTATGGAGTCCAATTTGTATTCATATATATGGCAATACAATTTTATGGATTTTTTAAATAATATAATAGAATGTTATAGTATAAAGATTAAAAGTGTGTCATGAAGATATTTTCACTCATTATTACAGTACACGGTATATATAACAGTACTTTTTAAATTTTATGTTGGACCTGTAATCCAATTTTTATTCATAACAATAAAAAGAGCAATTGAAGATGCAGGTATAATATTTCATTTGACTTTCTCTGTTTTCACAGATTTGATTTAGCAATAAAGATTATTTTATTGTCAAATATTTTTTGTTGACAAAGACTGTGTATGCTCATGCACAGCCGTGATGCAGCTTTTTGTGTCAGCGTGATTCACTCGAGTATTATTTTCTTATGAATATTTTTATTGCAATTTTTATTTGAAATATAGACGTGTCAAGCCACAGGCTTTCCAAAGAACAAGAGAAAATAAATCTTTATTGACAGTTTATTTGGAATTCTTGTTTAGCAGGTGTTCTGGCTTATAAATGAATGAGTGATGAACGATTTTTATGTCTAAATCTTTTCAAGACATAATCCCGCTTGAAGTCATATTTCATGTGGCGGCGAGATATTAAACCTGTTGCTTGTGTTAACCATCTTTTCTTTAATAAAGCTGTCAATTTTAGCATGGATTAAACGTGTTTTACGTCAAGAGAAATGTATATTTAAATATATGATTTGTCAAAAATCTGAACTAAGTGTAAACAGTTTCAAGTTTGAATTCAATATTATGTAGCCTCGAGCTAGGCAAAGTTCCTGGGTAGAGATTTAATGATATCATGTGTAATATAAATGTAGGCATTCTTATGTGATTTGTTCGCACATATTACATTATGTGCAAATGATATCCCGCTCGATCGATATTTGTAAAACCTAAATTTTCTATTCTTAATTGCTTAGTAACCGTCAAACATTTGCACCTGCCTGTATCTGTATTGCGCATGACCGTACGCCTCTGCTGATAGTTATGTTACGCAAACAACGAAGAACTGCCTTATTTGCTTGAAGGTTTCATTAGGATTAAGCCAAAATATATGTTATTTTCAGTAGAAATATGGTACACAATGCGCTAGATAGCAGTGCATGTCTTCAGCAACAATATATTATTTGGGAAATAATTGATGTTTACTTACTTATATACACCCCCGCTGTTTTGATAACTCTATAGCATTGTGCTGCATTTTGCTGTGTTTGTTTCATTTATTGACAAAATCTGCCGTAATAATATATGTTCTAATAAAATTTGCCCTTAAAAGCCTGGGGAAGCCAAGGGTTGCTTATGAACTGTCAAAAACAGATTTATCAGTCTTTTATGCCTTAAATCTTAATTGTTTTTTTTTCTCGCAGAAAACATTATTTCGTTAAATTAAAATCGCCATGGCATGGGATCATAAAATTATTTTGTAGATGAAAATAGTAATAAAAAAGTTGTTTGCTTAAAAGAAATCAGTAAGCTGTTAGTTTCAATTCTAAATATATTTTAGTATAGTGAAGTTTTATTCAAGGATCCGTATACAAAATGAATTGTCGAGCAAATGCGCGTGCACCTACGAAAACGAAGTAACGTAAGAGTTGTAAGGTTAAATTTTAGCTTCATTCATCTGTCAGACTATGAAATTAAAAATGTCCTTTTACAATGGAACTCTCCAATGGAGTTCAACAGATGAAATATAATGTATATGCTCGATTAATATCAATTTTGATAACTGAAAACACGAAAGTAATTAAATCATGTAGTGGAAAATCTGGTTTGAACACTGTAACTTCAAGGAGTTGACTTGAATCAAGTCTTTGAAATTTACAATAATAAGTATCCAATTAGGTTAAGTGTATAATGTCCTTGCTTGTCGAGAAATTATGTTACTAAAGCAGTAAGTTTGACCTCCTCCTAAAATTACTGATGAATTAGTCAGTTAGAATTTCGTTAATGGCACAATATTGCTCTTCAGACCGGCTAAGAATTAAGAGTAGACACAGACAGTTCATTTTGTGTGGGAGAATATATGGGTTATAGGGATGAACTACTCCTGTTACAATAAGTGTTATATTAAGTATATTTAACCCAACAGATTCTTTATGGCCTTATATTTCATCCTGCGGAGTATATATATAAGGGGTAAGGGTCCCTAGGGGTGCCTGGGGGTTAGGGTATACAGAGCACATGCCAGAAGGGTAGCGAACCCCTCTGACCTTATTAACCTGAACCAAGGGGTAAGGGTCCCTTGGACAGTTCCTATAACTTGACTGATTATATTTACATTGAATTGCAAATTCCGCAAAATTAATATTTTGACAACCTTATAATAGTATGGGTGATTTGGGTTCTTCTTGTATCTCGATCTATCACAAAATTATTCTGAAAAGTAAATTTTCTGCAAGGCTGTTTTTAAAACCATTTTAAAAATGGCTTGCGCACAAGAACGTATGGTTTAAAACGCAATTTGAATTTTCATAGGGTACAAATTTGGAAGGTGTTTTATGAACTATCAAAGTACTAGATAATTTGATGCACATTAGTCTAACGGGCGAGGCGTAATAGCCTTTCACGCATTATTAAACTTTTTGTGAAGATATATGTAAGAAATCAATCATGCATATGAAAGCTGCATGCTATGGGAAAGATGCATGTCCAAGTTTAGACGCGCGTTGTACTTGATATAAATCAAATTGTCTGGTACTTTGATAGTTCTTAACTACCTTCCAGATGTAATTGCTCACACTCATATCACATACTCGAACCGACCTGATCGCGTACTCCGTTGGCAGAGCATTGGGCTAGTATTCCAGAGGTCGTAGGTTCGATTCCCATCGTGGCCAGGCATATTTTTCAAGCTTACCGGTGTGGATATACACTCAGAGTAACATCACAAACATCAGCTTATTATTGATACTATAATGAATTGCTGAATCTTTTAATGAATATTTATAATGCAGGGCGTCGCGAGGGGATGACGATTGGGGGGTTGAACGTCGAATTGCCGAGTACTTTGCCATTCCACAACTTTGCCATTCCACCCAACAAAGTAGATCGTTGTGCCTTCCTTGTCCCGTTTGAAATGTTACACAGAAAGTTAAAGACGAACAAATTTCTTCATCATCGGGATATTAATATCCAACCCTGGTCAAAACCAAGTTGAAAGATATCGCGCTCTCTGGCTACCGCAGTTACAGCCGACCTGATTTCTTGTTTTCTAAGGACGATTTGAAAACACTCGATGATTTAAAGAAGGACAAAAACATCGTTCTAACAATTCAATACTCCCACTCAGTACAGGTATGTAGACGGAGAAAAAAAGATTAAGAACAACAGTGATAAAAGCTGCAGAGTGGTTGCAGTCTCGTATAACTCGTCCATCGTGACTACGGTTGAAAGGTGCCAAGGGCAAGGCATTATTAAGGTATACTTACATCTAATATTTGCGTAAATATAAGGATTCTAGCTGGAAATAGTTATCATACGTCTCGGCTTAAAATTGCCTTAAATAAGCTGCAGTTCAAATGAGTCACGAACAACTCGTACAGTCAAGTTTCATTAATTAAGTAACAGATTATTTTTGACTAGCTTTTGTACCTGAGCATATTAGTCCCTCAGATCCTATAATAAAGAAATATACAAACATCCTCCAGTCATTTAACCTCACCCAGCTTATTTTTCACCCTGCTCGGTTTCCTTTGTTCTTATCGAGGAATATATTCAATATTCCCCTCTAATCAATTTCCGTTTAATAATCCCCTCTAATATTCACCTGCAATGTCCTTGCAGCACAAAAAATGAGAAAAAAACAACATAACGAAGGCAATATGGCATTAAGAATTATTTCTATTCTGACTCATTAACGCGACCTCGAAAAATAAGTACGTTATTTTGAGGCACCTCGGGGATATGCGCGCCTCGGTGAATAAATCACATATCCCCGGCCTCGTTGCCTCAAAATAACCTATACATATCTCCAAACCTACAAGAACAACAGCTACCTCCAGGACTCTCATTGACCAAGGGTGTTTAAGGTTTCAATTTTTTCATCAGGTGACTCAAGGGATTGAATGTCAATTGGGACTTTTGTCCTATAATGTCCTGTTTTCATTCCCTGCCAGAAACTGCAACTACTGTCTGTAATATGTTTCGTATGTAATCTGTGGTAAATCTATTAAACTAAACTAAACGCATATATCAGGTTTAGTGGAGGTGTGATAAAATCCTGTATATATTCCGATTCATAAAAGGACTTTTCATTTCGGATATACTTGTATCTAGGGACACACCTGGAGATACGTACATTGACAGTAGTATAGACTGCATCATGATCACTGATCACATCACATGGTAGGACATCTGTATGTGTGATTTTAGTTGGGTTTTTTGATATCAGGTGTCCAGGACCACATACACTGTAAATGTTCTCAATATGCGGATGATACTACCCTGTATCGACATGGAAAGGTTGGTGATCTAGGGAAGGATGACGTAGGATGTTATAGATATGAACGAAAATATTGAGATCCTTGGCCGTTACTCAATTGATTCAAACCCGGCAGTTAACAAGGACAAAACCAAGTGGATGCTGGTCAGTACCCCACAACTGGATCGAGTACATTCACTTGATGAGAAACAACTGTTTTTGAGCTATAATGGTTCCAACTTAGAACGGATCAGGGTCAAGAAATTACTGGGTGTCTACATGGATAATCATCTGTTATGGAATGAACATGTTGTCATGACTTTATCATCCTGTTATAGTACTTTGGCAGTATTAAGAAAATTTCGCCACACTGCTCCATTACAGATAAGAAAACAACTAATCGAGTGCTTAAACTTCTCTAAATTAGACTACTGTAGTTTGGTCTTAAATTATTTACCTGTCTATCAGGTAAAACGCTTACAACGTTTGCAGAATGCATGTGCAGCTTTTGTACTGGGTAAATACGCTAATATGAACGAAGTCCTTAAATTCAGGTGGTTGCCTGTGCATGAAAGAAGAGAGCTAAATCTTCTCAAGCTTGTTCATAAATCATTGTATGTGACTGTACCTGAGAAGCTTACGCCTGTATTCTAAAAGCTCACTCACACTCAATGAGTGGTGGTTCAATCTGAGCTTCTCTTGAGTGTCAATGCTGTATTTAATAGCTGGAGGGTGAGTAGTCACATAGTAAGGTACGAAACTAGCCCTTCAGCTATTCAAAAACAGCAATGACACTCGAGAGAAGCTCAGATTCAACTGTGAGTGAGCTAGCTTTTAGAATACGGGCGTTAAACTACAACTCCATGTTGTTTATAATAACTACAATTTAAGATCTGCTGCGGCTCCTTTAATATATATTCCTACTAAGGAACAAGGCACATTTCAGGACATGGCTGCTAGAACTTTTGATCGGCTGCCTGCTGACATTAGAAAAATTGAACATCATTCAACCTTTGTCAACGCAATCAAGGCCGACCTCTTCTCAAAAGCCAAAGTTCGCCTTGAATAATGTAGTTTTTGTATAGTGCAAATATTTTCATATATATTGTAGTCTCTATTTTAATATTTATTATATTGTAATCGTAGTTAGTTTTATTTAGCAGGTGAAGAGCCACACCGTGGAAGTACTTCTAATAAATCATTATTATTATCATTATTATTATTATTTCAAATATTATTATTATTACGAATATATTGACCTATTACGCGAAATAAAATCGCGAGGTCAATTTATTCGTAATAAGCTCAGAGGAAAAAAACTGATCAAAAATAATCTGCTACTTGATGAAACTTGACTGTTTGTACGAGTTGTTCGTGACTCATTTAGGCTGCAGCTTATTTAAGGCAATTTAAGCCGAGACGTATGAGAACTATTTTCAGCTAGATTGTGGACGACTCAAATCATTGCTCTTTTACATGCCTCAAATGTCAGGGCTTTAAGCCCCTCTTTTTTCACGGGGCTTAACTCGAACTTTCCAAGTTGTGTTTCTTTCTTCGAGTTAAGCCCTTGACGAAAATGGGTGTGGTTTGGGCGTGGTCGGGGCTTAACTCGAAAAGGGCCTAACTCGAAGATTACCTACCTCGATCAAAAGTACATTTGCATCGCTATTCAGAAATTATGAGAATGTCAACCAAAATAACACATCCCAAAGACTATGTAAAACTTCGGTAGTTTTGATTCAATTTGGCATTTGCTAAACAATTACCTATATGTTTTGATATATGCATGTTTAATAGATATCTTTGTTAACGCAAGTCATAACTGAATATTCGCTCGTTTTCGTTGAGCTGTGCATGTTTATGACGCGCTCAAAGTTTACAAGTTATCTTGGGCTCAGAAAAACCGGACTCTGATCGTCTTAATGATAAATAACAACTTTTTAATGATATATTAAATTAATGATATTATCAATATCATTTGATAAGCACTACTAGCTTCAGCAAAATTTGGAGAAAGCACTGCATGGTAAGGGACATCTGCCATCCGTCCTCTTCACGCTTACTTGGAACAGTGTTGCAACAGGAGGAATCCTAAACTAAATTTTATTTCTTTACACTGAATCGTTTTTTTATCAGTTCTGAACTGTTCTCTCTGGAGGAATTATATTGTTCCAAAGTTAGTACAGGAAGTAAGTACCCGGAGAAAACCAACCTCGTCCCCAGGGTCTTCCACCACGAGGAAGACCCTGGGGACGAGGTTGGGAGAAAACTTGTGGTGGGAGATGAAACTGGTAGTATTCCTCGCACATGAACTTAATTATGCAGAAATATTGAAAACCGATGTGAAACGCTCGTTTACACTTGCAATTTTTGATGGATGTGAACGAGTAAATAAGTTATAAATGCTCTGCATGAGTAGTATACAGCTATTTCAGTTAATTAAGTCGAATACAAGTGCGAAAGGCTTGCTGGGAATCGCTAAAAAAATAATGAATTTTCCGCTTTGCTCGTGGATAACCTTAATTGAAATAGCTGTATGAACATTCCTAACTCATCCATTCGTTCACATACATCATGAGCAGAAAATCGCATTTATAATCGCAGCAAAAATTGTAAGTGCAAACGAGCTTAAAGGTGTATGCAGGAATGGACGTGCACTGACCAGCGTGTGCCGCCCCATTTTCAATAAAATAACAAAGGAGAATTAAGCCATAACGTGATATTATATTTGAATATATCATACATATAGTGTTTGCAATGCCGGCATTTTTAGAAGCCGCTCAACGGCTATAGAAGCTCAGTTTACAGTGCTCATTTTACTGCAATCCCAAAATTTACTTACTGCAACAAAGGTAAACTTTAACTCGAGCTTTAACTTAGAGAAAAAAAGATCTGCTCGAAAAAATATTACTGCTGATTACTGTTTATTCAGCTCATCCATTATAACTTAAAGTTTAACAGAACCGAGGCTAAATTTGTCGAGATCTCGCATGTGACTCAACCTCCTTGAGGATAACCGCAAAATGCGACATTGTAAACTAGCTTCGTTACACAATAGTTTTACATTCTTGTGCATATCAAGTAAAATATGTACCACTATACAATTTCCAAATAAGCGATTCTACATGCAGTTATTAATACAGAAACTGTTCAGATGGGCAAATATTTATATTACTTACGTTTAAATTAAATAACAACATAAACAATAATCAATATATATGCTCAGTTTTTAACCTCTGGTATGGGGCACTTTTTGTTGGAGCTTCATTTGAGGAATAAGTAAGTCAGTCATTCTGCGCAAGAATGTAGTGATATTTAAACAAAATGAACCTATTTACTTTAGAATTGTTTTGCTTAAACTGCATTGTTTTTGATTTCGTTAAATAATCTTTGTGGGACACACTTTTATCGAGTTTCATTTAGGGAACAAGTAAGTTATCATTCTGCACCAGCTAGCGTGCAAAAGTTTGGTTCTGTCACGTTTGACATTAGTTCCATGTCCATGACTGTATGTTTTGTTAGAACCGTAAAATTAATTTGTGAAAGCCATTTTAGAGCGTCGTGTAAGGGTAAAATGGGAGCTGGGATTTGCCTGCGAAAATGGAGTTTGACCACTGTGATTTGCACCAGTAATTTTCCTACTGGTATTCAGACAACATTTTGGCTGGGAGAATGGGATTAACCCCCCCCCCCCTCCCTTCACGACCCTTGTAGATCCAATGCATGGGTTTGGCTCGACACGAAATACTCATCCCAGTGTCGGCCATGCTGTTTATGTTGCTACTATATTAAAATAGTTGTTAAATATACTAAAATATAATACACTAAGATTTCTTCCATTAAATATATACTATAGTGTTGTTAACCTGCCATGCAATACTGATCTACAGTATTCAGGGATCATCTTTTTGTTTATCGTCTTCGTTTTTTATGTTTTGTGGAGAAAGCGACTAATATTTTGACCGCTAATATACCCCTACTGCCGATATACCCGTACTGCTTCTCAATTCAAACTTTGCCATTGATTATCCTATTCCATTTTTACAGTAATATTATAATACCTGCTGTACATTTTATGTACACTGGTTTATAAACCAGTTGCATGAAATGATACCATGCTAAAAAGACATTATGTCACCAGGACACAAAAATATGCACTGTTCTTGAATATTTCATAATTCTGTCTCTAAATCTTGTTCGACTTCTCCTTTACGTCTTGAAAAGAAACCTTTCTTTGATGGAAGTGGCCCGTGAAGCATCGGGACTTGGTTAAAATGTGAGATTTTTATCTAAAGAAATAACGCAGTTGTTTCCAGGTCCAGAATACAAGGACTGCAAGCGTTAAACTAGAATGTAAACCTGTCAATGAAGTGTTGATCATTGCAACACTCTCAAATTTCCAGTCCATACTATTTACAAGATTTACTGCTTATAAAACAATGAAACAAAACGCTGAATGCGCGTGTTAGAAAAAGAGTAAAAACCTTAATGTATCGTACTTCAGATCATCTATGTTTTGAGTCAATTGAACGATGCAATGTTGGTGGTTATCGTAAGGTGGTACAGTCACATTATACTATACAATTCTGGTAGTTAAACTCGTCACAATGGAATAAAAACAAAGATTAGAAAACAGTAAACACTCACTGTCGCTGGAGCCTGCAACCAAGGTTCACCGTCAATTTGTATTGGGAACAATTTCTTAGTTCTAAAGCAACAAGAACAAAGTAAATTCAACCTCTTTAAGTATAGGTAATCATGCGATAGCGAGTACAATTAGGGATTAATAGTACGAGTGATGTTTGGAAATTTTGCCAAAATTGGACGAGCCGTTACTTGTTTATTATTAGCATGACAAAATTGGATAATTCTCAATGTCAACATCATATTCTCTCACCAAAGCCCAGTCCTGCCAGATGTTCAACCAAAATTTGGTGCTTTTGTTCGTATTTTCATTTAGTTCTTTTGCTCTAAGTTCCTCTAAGGCAATTTCATTTGTGTTTAAATACCTTTCTGCCATTTTGTTTGTTTTGAGAAAATCATTAATTGTACTGCAGTACAATTAATGAAATAATTGTACTCCTCTCAACCAATCAGCATCCAGTAATTTTGTCACGCTAATAATCAATACAGTATAATTGCATTGTTCACATTGCAAGTGAAATGTTTTTGCTTAAATTTAGTGACAAATGTAACTTTATAAATATAATTTATGCAGTAATAAATTTACGTGGTGTTTCCACAAAGAAAAAGTAATAAATGTAACTTACATTATAGTAATATTGGAACATTGGGCTAATCTTAGCGCGTGCGCTCTCACACCAGCAATGATTTGTCCCACATAGAGAGCATTTTCAAAACCAACAACTTCAATTAGACCATCTCCGATATCTAGAGTGGATATTAATTCATTGAATCAATGCAATAATCAATTTTCTGATCGAACAATTAACCTGCAAATAACTACGTTGCAATTAATGAACGGTCTGTGCCAGTGTAGGTAGTGCCGATAATTTCAGAATCTTTCAACTTCTTGATGACCACGTGGCCGTCTTCCTTGGGGTTTGCACTTCGACTCTTCGCCAAAATTACCATACCAAATGAGCCATCTCCAATCGTTCTCTCCTCTGATATCTCCGCCCACCGAAAGGTGGAAATATTCTTTCCAACAGAGAGAAGAGGCATAGAATTTTTGAAATCACGGTAAGATTTACAGAAAAGATAAGAGAAAAGAAAGAAAATAAAAGAAAGGTATAAAATATATTATAAGACAAATTCCCGTTCCGTTTCGCAAATTCCCGTTTCGTTTCGCATAGTACCATTTCGTTTCGCAAAGTACCGTAAGCCCATTTCAATTAATTTTTCAACGGTTGAAAAAATCACTATCCGGTGAGAGCACTATCCAGCCTTCGTACAATTGCCCCTAGTATGACTGAATCTTGAAAGATAAACAATACAAATTCTACAGTACCTTGTTCAGCCCAGTCGTAATCATCTTTTCCATTACATTTTGCTTTCTTATTTTTCTTTCTTGCTTTCTTTTTATCGACTTCTCCCCACGGATTTGTTCCGCCAGCATAACTTGGGATATTCAGAATCGCAATACCTTCTAAACTTGGACCATTTGCCAGGTTTAATGGTTTACCATCGCACTAAAAGAATAAATTATATACAGTAGTTCATAGTCACCATATATCAACTTCTGTGTTTTATTATAAATAAACTAGATGCAGTTGCTAAAGGGGATGGAGGAGAAAGAGGTTTTCAAGATGGCAGATACTTCGTTAAAACGCGAAAGAATAAACAACCAGACATTTATGACAATCCTAAACCGTACTTAAGTTTTACCTTAAACCTTACTTCAATCCTAATCCTAACATTCACCCTAAACTAAAGCGAACTCTGAGTTTGAAATATCTTAAAAACCTGCCTCTCGTCCATCTATTATAGTCATTACCAAATCATAAGTTGGCAATAATGGAGGCCATATTACAAGCATAGAAAGGCAAGCGCAGACAGTCCTTAAGATCCAGTGAAACGAGTATGAGAGTTGCAACTTCATCGACTCTCATGAAATTCGAGCATGCCCAAATTTTGATGAGAGTTTTTGCTCTTCTTTGACAGGTTATATCCAGTCAACTGTTTCTAGTCCTGGAATTTTTTTCCAATTCAAGGACTTTCCAGGATTTTCAAGGCCCGTGGACACCCTGTATAGTATACCAATATACCGCACATGTACTTACAATGAGTTCAAGGTTTTCATGAAGATTTTTGCACGTCGCAGAAAAGTTCTCTGATGTTCCACATTCAAAATATCGAAACTTGTTCATGAACCTGCATGGATATCATCAAGAAAAAGGCAAGCAAAACATTTTAGGGATAATATATGGAATGTGTGGTTCCAGTATAGACATGCAGCGATAAATAATAGTGAGCTATCTGAAACATACAGAAAAATCTTTGGCGCAAGTAAGGAAGTTACAGTAGCGTTTTCGATCACTTTCAAGTAATTTCCAGTGTTCAACCAAGTGTCCAACGACTTGAAATAACTAACATTATATGCAGCCTAGACGTAGTAGCCTACTACTAACTTGGCTACTAACTCTTGACAAAGGGCCTTCGCTCGAAACGTCGAGTTTCTGCTTGTTTTTTTTTCAGGTAGTAATATAACCACTCAGCACAGCAATTTCACATTGGTACTACCCACACTGGTACAGACATTTTTAGTATATATAGACGTACTGTACCTGCTTTTAAATTTCTCTGGATGTGCTTCCCGTTGAAGATGGAAGTTGAGGGAAATCGAAGCATCCTAATCAAAATAGGATCGTGAAAAATTTTAATACTTGAGCCGTGTTCAAGGTATGAGGGTTGATGAGTCACGAATTGCTACAGGGAACATCGGCTCTGGATTAACAAAACAAAGGTTTGCAGCGAGTGTTTCAACTACATGCGTTTTAACTGAAATAAAATACATGATAGTGTCGGGAAAACATTGAGAACAGCCAACCAAGATCGCGTGACTGCAAAATTTCATGTATTCTCCATCCTCGTTTGATCCGGGTTTTAACCCTATTTCCCCCCAAAGCATTTTGAACTATATTATACACTGATAGCGCTGCGCTAACACGAGTTTCATTATAACCTACATTTCAAATCTACAATGTAAAACCTCACGAAACTTCAAAATTCATCCCACTTCTGGCATAACAATGTCAACTTTATGGCTCCTTAGCGTTGATGCCACATGCAGGGTAAAGTAAAAACGTTTGCTCAAACAAAAATTGCAATTTGTTGACTCTTTTAAGCAACAAAAACATCGTATCAGACTATCAGTTCCCATAGTACACTTACCACCCCAATTGAACAGTAATTATTGATGATGTTTAACGGGATCTGGTCGGCTACATCTGATTCATCTGTGTGTTCAACAGAAATCTCCCACCTGTAAATATGTACAATATTAAGTTTCTTGAAGTTTTGCATGGCGGTAGTATAATATAAATTTTAACTTGTGGAAACATCGCGTATATTTAACAATTATTCGCCGAAGGCGAGGTGCGATAATCACCGAGCCTGAGGCGAATAATTGTTTTAGTATTTTTACACAAGTCTTTTATTTTTACACAAGTGTTTTTTTGGGACTGAATTTACTTTAATGTCGCTTATTTCTTTATCAGTAACTTCCACACAACGGCTAGCCGCCATATTGAAAATTTAGGTTTTGTTATATTCACCTGTGGGTGAATATAACAGCTTAATACGTCAAATCTGACCAATCAACTTGTAGGATTTGTTATGTTCACTTGCGCAAAAATACTAATTATTATTATTATTAAGCTTTCGATCCGGGTTTACGGATCAAAAACTTTGCAATAATAAATATACGTGCCCTGTTAATATATAACTCCAGTCAGGGCCTATCAGAGAAATTCGGGGGCCCGGGTCAAATTTTTATTTCGGGGCCCCTATTTTTCCCAAAAATGTTGGGGAGGGGTGGGGGGCTGTTGTTAAAAAATTTTTTCGGACATTAAAAAAAGGGTCAAAAAAAATTTTCCGGACAAATACCAGTTAAATTAACGTTCAAAAATTTTTTCCGTACAAATTCCTTTGAAAACATGGTTAAAACTTTTTTCGGACCAATATCTGTAAAATTTAGGTTCAGAAATTTTTTCTCATACCATTATTTATGTCAAAAAAACGTTCCAATTTTTTAAAAAATTTTGCAAATTTTGCAAATTTTGCCCCCCCCCCCTAAAACTGCCCCCCCCCCCCACCTCTGAAAGGCCCTGACTCCAGTGCATGGAGTTATTTTGAACCAAATTTAACTCCAAATGTGGAGTAAAACTGGGTTCAAAAAAACTCCACTGGAGTTAAATTAACTCCCTGAAATTAACAGTGCGGTGTTTCCACAAACCAAAATTTATATCACAATATTACTATCGAAATACGAAATCACTCCTGGATGGAGCAGTGAATGCCATGCTTATACACGTCCACCTAATAATGACTAATCTAATGCCAAGCTATACGGTAAACTCTAAACACACTGCCCGAGACCGACCTGTCCAAGGTGACAATGGTGCTATTTTCCACTGAACTCAAAACTTTCGAAATTCTTTCTCCTTCATAACCTGAAGATTAAAAACATTACTTGTCGAGTTACCATAAATAACCTAAAGATCAAAAACATTATATACTTAAGTTTTCCGCCATCGACCTTGGATAAATTTTTGAACTCATTAATGGTCATTTTGGCGACATTAAAGGCTACTAAGTAAGTTTCTGTATGTCGGCGGCGCTAAAATTTCTTGTTTATAGTTTTAGGCTTACAGTGACCAGTGGATATATCAAGATAAAATTATCGCATGAGCCTGTTTGCAATGCAACAGGTCTAACCAGAACAAAGGCCCACTCATCACAAGACCATCTTGCAAGCTCGTTGCTTGCATCTAATTAAAATAAACTGTCGAGCACTGTGATTGGTTGAAAGTATTCGCAACGAACTTGCGAGTTGGTTTTTGCGATGAGTGGAAAAGAGCCTTAACCGTGCCAGTGGACAGTTCACTGATTTCCCCACATTAAAGAGTTCTTTCGAAATGGCAAGGAAACTTAGTAGGACTCTTTACTGAACTTAGTTTCAGAGTTGTTCTTCTTACCTCCGCCCCAACGAAGACAACGAGACAAGTCATTTCCAGTTCCTAGTTGAAAGTAACATAGATATTAAAGTTTTAAAACACGAAAATTGGCAACACGAAAATTCCCTGCCTGTCTTTATATTCCAACTGATAATACGAGAAACTGTCAATAATTCAGTAGGTTTGTTGAAAAACAGTGTAGTAAATAAGTAATTGTTGAAGGGATTTGTAGATTTTTGAGTGGAATTTTTGTACATCTATTAGACCTATATTAACCAGAAGCAGTTGCGAACAATGCAACTATAGGCCTCAGGGCCGTAACTAGACGCAATAATGGGGGG
>CACRXK020002398.1:11319-43820 GCA_902702795.2 Paramuricea clavata | reverse complement strand
CCCCCCCACGACAAATTATTTCCTACGTGCGTTACGATCAGTGCAATCATGCAGTTGTGAGGGTATATGAAAAAGCAAACCCACAGCTATTGTGCTGCATGATATCATATCGACAAGTTTTAACCTTTCTTTACAGCAGTGTCTCGCCCCATGTGAGGTAATCCAGGAGGTATTTGGATTCCGGATCCCACTGCTTGGATTCCGGATCCTACTCCTTGGATATCGGATTCCACATCTTGGATTCCGGATTTCGGAACTATCGTGAATCCCGGATTCCAATTTCAGGACCGTAGCCGGAAAATGAAGATGCTATTTACAAACAAAAATACGCATGTTTTACGCATAGACGTATTACAGACGCTTGCAGTGCTGTTGGGAGCTCTTTTTTATTGGGGGAAGGGAGAGAACGAAGGCCGTAGGCCCGGGGGAATTTTTAAGTTTAGAGTCTCTGAAATGTCATTTCCTGGACTTTGGGGAAGTTTTGACAGAATTCTGATGATCTGAAAATAGTGTTTTAGTTTGTCGAAATTTACAATTTGCTTACAATTTGGTAGTACTAAATGGGCGAAGGCGTATTTAATTAATTATATATATATTGGAGAAATTGCAGGAAAGTGTGGGAATTTGTAGCCGCTTAAAATTGATCAGTTGTCAGTTTTTGTGGCTAGCCCGTTTGCGGGCTAGCCATTATCACATAGACTACATAGACTGTACGCGCGATGAGCGATGATTCTCATGTTGTCCAGTCCGGATTTTCGTAAAGTATCGGGAGAAATCGGGAGCAATCGTAAAGTATCGGGAGAAATCGGGAGCAATCGGAAGCTCGAAGTGTGCCCGATCGGGAGAAATCGGGAGCAATCGGAAGCTCGAAGTGTGCCATCTATATTTGTTAATTCGGTGGTGTTCCGACATTTGCATATTTTCGGGGCATTTGAGGACTTCTATCGCGTTATTCCTTGAGAAATCCTTGTGTTCCTTCGAGTAAAGGGTAAGGCATTATTTGTTTATTTCTATTTTTGTACAAGTTTGCTTTTATTGCATTAGTTACATCGCTATTTTGGCTTGCTTTGGTCAAAGATATATTTTTGGTCAATTTGGTCGGAATATTAAAAGATCAGGCATAATTTTACTAGCATTTTACGACAATTCAGAAATACAGAAAACAATAAAGGAGTCAAATAAAAAATACAATAAAGAAGAAAGGACCATTGTGCTCGTTCTGATCATACAGTGCTAGTATTTACAGTACGTGTCGGAATATTAAAAATCAGGCATAATTTTACTAGCATTTTACGACAATTCAGAAATACAGAAAACAACAAAGGAGTCAAATAAAAAATACAATAAACAAGAAAGGACCATTGTGCTCGTTCTGATCATACAGTGCTAGTATTTACAGTACGTGTCGGAATATTAAAAGTCAGGCATAATTTGTGGTGAGATTATTAAACTACCTTGACTATTGCTATATTAGTCACAAGAACAACCTTGACTATTGCTATAGTAAAACTCGGAAATGTATGAAATGACTAATACTTTCTGTCTATACAGGTATCTTCTACAGTATACTAATTTCACAGTCAATAATGCTTCATTCGACCTGTAACATGAGCCCTGTTTGCAAAAGCATCAACACTGTCTGATTACAGCCCCTATAATCTTGGTTAAGAAAAGCAATCTTTCAAAAATCTGTTCAAATAATACTGGGAATGTTATTTCAGAAACTCAAATTTTAAGACATTGTGGGAAGGGTGTTTGATGCTGGAACATACACCCCTGCTGTGAGTTCCAAGCTTCCAAGTCTCGTGCATGATGACCAGTCATGCCAGTCAACCTTCACAACTATGGCAATGTTATCTGCTGAAGCTGAGGGCTGGATACAGAAATCGTTTTAACCCATTGAGTTGCATTGCGCCCTGATGTGCCCTACTTTAGTATTTTACTCTGTCTAACGCCAGAGTATTTTACTCTGTCTAACGCCAGACGATTTTACTCGTCAAGGGGAGAGCGCTGGCGCTTAATGGGTTAACTGGCCTATCTGCCCATGTGTCTAGTTAACCCATTGAGTTGCATTGCGCCCTGATGCGCTCTACTTTAGTATTTTACTCTGTCTAACGCCAGACGATTTTACTCGTCAAGGGGAGAGCGCTGGCGCTTAATGGGTTAATATACAAATGCAAGAGCAAGTACAGTTGCAGAGAGTTTTGTAGGACAGCCATGCATACTAGAAGTTATGTCACCTACAGACTATTTTTCAATATCGGAGGCAGCAAGAGTGCAAGACATTGATAATCGTTTGTAGATTCTTAGCCAATCACCATGGAGCTTGCATATGCATTGTACAATAATATATCTTTTTATTACTATTAAAGTTAGCCTGTGTTTCTTCTTATTACTATTAAAGTTAGCTTGCATTTGCGCCTGTTTATATGATCCCGCCTAGACGGGACGTTTTCATCCTGCCTAGACGGGATACTAGCCTAGTGTTTATATGGACAAAATACATTGCCGGGATGAAGCCACTTAAGTGCTTGACGTCATATTTTTGTTGCAATAAAGGCATTTACGCATGCTCAAAAGGGAAAAATTCATCCCGCCTAGCCTGGATGAAGTGTTTATATGGGAATTTCTCGTCCCGGCTAGGCGGGATGAAGTGTTTATATGGGAATTTTTCATCTCGCTCAGGTGGGATGCTGGTATATGTTGCCGAGATCCCGTCTAGGCGGGATAAGTGGCGGGATCATATAAACACTCTTTGGAATTTGTATTACGAGCGGGATCTCGGTAAGCATCCCGTCCCGCCTGGCTGGGATCATATAAACAGGCCCTTTGTGTTTGGGGAGTTAAAGTTTACCAGGCTAGCCACATGTACGCACTGCGTACCTATTTTTTATATAATAATGTGCAATAAAAGTAACAAAGGATGTATATATGTATATATGTATATTTAGATCACTGTGTAATATATATAAAAATATTACTTGACTGAGATTGGTTGATTAAATCAGTCCAGTTAATCTCAAACAGCTGTGCAAAATTCTGTAACAAACTGATCTGATTGTCAATTTGTCAATTGGAAAACAATGAAATCTAAAATCTATCAATCATTGTTTCAAAACAAAACATGGCGGGCTATGCTACATAAGTAAAAGTTGAGTTTGGGTGGAAAATATGGCATTTATTTTTTCTAAATCGACAATACTTTAGTACGTATTTGAGGGAAATATTGAAGCTGTTAGCGTTGTACAATGTGATATAACAAAGCAGAAAAAATTGTCAGTGGACAGTTTCTATTAAAAACAGAAGTTAAAACTACAATTGTCTCAAACATTTTTATGTCAAAATGTAATAGGATGGTTTCTCGTGAAATTTGGATAAAACTTGTGAGTTTTTCAATCGGACCTCAACTGAGTTTTTCAATTTCCTTTGATTCTCTTTGAAAAACTCACTCGTGCATGTTATATCCAAAACTAAAGGAGTAAAAGTTATGCTGACTTTTGTTTTGTCACAATATTTTCCCATATAAATTCTGTAGCCAGAACTGTCATACACAAAAAAAACCCAGAAAAACAAGCGTTACTAGGAAGTCTAGGAAAGCATGTTCGTCAGAAAATACCTTAACATGGATTAAAAAGATACAAACTTTATTTACATGCATAAAACTAGCATAAAAATTTGTATACATACCAGTGATATTTTCATTTTGGTCAAGTATGAAATTCTGGACGAGCTGTTTCTTCGCTCGCACGTCATAAATCCTCAAATAAATCCGAAACTTTAGGCAGCGGTGGTAAAACTACCCTCCTAAACGTTACTGCTGCACTATCACGGTGGCATTACAACTGCCAAAGTAGAAAAAATAACTCTAATAGTCTAATTTACAAAATAAAATTTTATTAAAAAATAACTTTTGAAAATGAGCGGCAAACTCGTTTGCCGAATGATCGTAGGCGCGTTTCAGGCTCGACATACTTCATTTAGTGAGAGTTGAAAATACCTGGGTCGATTATAGTCATATGATTATAGTTATAGATCATTTCTACAAAAGTGCCGCCATCTTGAAATCGCTACAAATTGTGGTCCGATGTGTCATTGCAAACAAAAGATTCTTTGCAAACAAAAGATCGCCTCTTAATAAATACAAAACCATTTTACCGTTTCCGGAAACAAAAATATTTTTAACAACTGAACTGCACAGTTTTCTTGGAATGTTTCTGGGTCAAAAGTTGAACATACGCCAGGGTACTTAATGGACTCATCCAATCACAGTAGTCATTTTTGATGAATTTTATTTCAAGTGTGACAATGTGTCAGTCTGTCTGGAGAAGATTTATGGGAATTTTCCTGTCGGCCAGAGCTCATAATAGGATACTGTTTATCTGATAGGCTGATATTCAATGATAATTAGCCTAATACTGTAATTGGGCTACTTATCTAACGTATAATTTTACCTTTGTTCCAATACATGATTACACAACCCATTATATGATTACGTAACAGAGGTAACTAGATATATGCGAGTTATCTGAAAGGTTAAGTTTACAGAGTATTCTTCTGAGAAAACACCATTAATTGTTTTCTTACTGGACTAAAAGCTGGTTTACACAAGTAGGTATTATTAGGAATGTTGCGTAGGTATTAAAATTCTAGGTTTTGAAGGTTTGTAAGAAATGTTTGAGGCAACTAAATCAGTTCCCTCAAACCAGCCTTATTAAAACCATAAGGAGAAAAGCTCCAGAACTGATAGTCATAAAATATTCTTCTGTAATAAAACTAATAATCCAGCATTCCAGATTAACCGAAGCTTAGTTTAGGTAAGTTTAGAACTCTTGTCTGAAGTAGCCGAGCACAAAGGTCAATGACAATTCTGAGAAAAGACCATTCGCAAAGACTTTACGCATATTTGCGTGCAACTTAGTGCTAGGGCATTCAAACTCCAACAATAAGTTATTTCAATAGTTTTGGAGGTTTTTGGGACACCAACTTGTCCCCCAAAAAAGTTTATTCGAAATAACAAATGAAAAGAAAATTTTTTATGACCGCCATTAAGAATAGTTTTGATCTTATTCAGGAAAACATCAATTCAGACGATGAAATGTTTTGTCTTCACGCTTTGAGATGAATTTCCTTTCCTCGGGTGAAATGTAATGCAGTTGCTGTTGTCGTGGTCGGATTAGATTAATACTAAAACGCGCAAGATTCTTTCATACAATACGCAATTGTTACTGTTGTTGTTAAAGTGTTGGTACCAAGATAAGCTTTTTTAAAGGTAGGAAGCATTGCTGTACAGCACGAATGATGCACAGCTATAATTATGGCTGGTTTAGACGGCGAACTTTTGCATGTACTAGATAAAACATCAGCAGCCGTCTTTATCTGATATAAAAACTCGAGCCGAAGCCGAAGGCGAGAGTTTGTATATCAGATAAAGATCGGATGCGAATGTTTTATCGTGCTTATAAAACGATCCATCTTATGAGTTCATTGGCGAAGTAATTTTAAAAATAAACATTGTCCAAGCCGAGAAGATCAAAGCTGAAGTTCATGTAAATCAGGACAAATCTTTATGCGATTTACAAACATTGATTAAACATTCATTTCTTTTGAATTTTCTTCATGAATTATTAGAATACTAATTAGGAGTGTTTTATCAGGTTTAAAGCCACTGCACGTGACATATTATGGTCGACATGATTTGCAATTAGCTTATGAATTATTAATGAGTGTTTGAAGTACTATTTAAAACACGAGTAGAGTGTTCTATGCAAAATTCTTACTGTGATCACAGAAACTTTGATGGTGTAAGCCAGTCAATACTGCCAACAGTCATTCTTAATATATGTTATCCAACCTATATATGTAACTAATTATAGTTAGATACAAATTAATAAGTTTCGATTTGAATAAGTTTCGATTTGAACAATATAAACTGAATAAGTTTCGATTTGAACAAATTAATAAGTTTCGATTTGAACATCTTTTAAACAAATGGCAGACTGTTCCAAAGTCGCTAGACTTGTATATCAGCAGCTGGTCAGATTTCTCTCATAAATTCTATTGGTTGAAGGTTAGTTTTAACGAGTCTCTCTGGACATGTATAAGACATGTCTTTTGGATAGTTTCTATGAACCAAAGGCAATTCCGTTTCGAGCAAATACTGAGCCTAATTTACACAAGAAATGGATCACCCTTCGTATAGTGTAAACAAAATATAACCATGTCTAGAAATTCAGTTCCGGACATCGAGTTAGACCAGCGCAATCTAAAGTTGCAACTTGCAATGATTCTAAATTCTGGGAACAATTTCATGCCTGGTATTTTCCTGTGTTGAACTGCGCATCAAATTACATCAAGTACTCTCCCCTTATTTTCTTGCAGTTAGCGGAGGACATAGAAACAGAAATCAAGATGAACAAGGTTTATATTATAATTTTCTCTATTATGATTAGTATTTTAATAACCTACTTATGTAAAGGGCCATTGGGAGAAATACTATTAGCAGCAACAATGTAGAAATTTACCCTTTTCAAATAAAGTTGATAAGGACAAACTCTCGTTTAAACTGATTGTGGTTTGTTGGGTATTTGTTGTTGCTGCTGTTGTTGCCGTTGTTGTTGGTGCTGCTGTTGTTGTTTATTACTGCTGCTGTTGTTCTTACTGCTGTTGTTGTTGTTGCTGCTGCTGTTGTTGATGCTGCTGTTGTTGTTGTTGTTGCTGTTGTTCTTACTGCTGTTGTTGTTGTTGTTGTTGCTGTTGTTGTTGCTGCTGCTGCTGTTGTTCTTACTGCCATTGTTGTTGTTGTTTTTACTGCTGTTGTTGTTGTTATTGTTGCTGCTGTTGTTGCAGTTGTTGCTGCTGCTGCTGTTCTTTCTGCTGTTGTTGTTCATACTGCTGTTGTTGTTGCTGCTGCTGCGGTTGTTGTTGTTGTTCATACTGCGGTTGTTGTTGTTGTTGCTGCTGCTGTTCTTACTGCTGTTGTTGTTCATACTGCTGTTGTTGTTGTTGTTGTTGTTGTTGTTGTTGCTTTTGTTGTTGTTGTTGTTGCTGCTGCGGTTGTTGTTGTTGTTGTTGCCGCCCAATCATAGGATTTTCTTGGCTTCTTGATAATTTACTTTTAATTTCTCTCGCCAGGCCAACGATTCTGACTTGGACAACACGACGAATGAGGCAACGTATGCCGATTTGTATTTTACGTCGACTCTTTGTGTTGGCGTGATGGGTCTCCTTAGCAACAGCTTATTGCTATGGCTACTGACGTGTGCGCATATAAGGAATATATTTACAGCAAATAATATCAGGACAAACTTGGCTGTTTTCCACATATTTTTCGACATTTTGTACATTACCAAAAGCGTGTTAGTTCTGAAACGAGAGCTGAGGAGTCTTGACCGAATTTGCAGAGTGTATATAGCATTGGGTGTACTCTTTGGAATAGGCACTGTATTAAACTACCTTTTTTTGGCCATAAATCATTACTGCCTACATAAATCGTGCAGGAAAAAGATCTTTGGGGTTTTAAATTCCCGAAGAAACACATTCATAGCAATCACAGCTACATGGCTACTACTCGCTTCAGCCGTTGTGGTATTCCAACAACACAGTCGGAGAATTGACAGAAGTAGATATCTCCAATTTCGGTGCCGTGACGCGTTGCCGAAAAAGTTCGAAACTTCAATTATGGCCTCACTTTATATAGCAGTGGTTGCTACCGTTATTATAAACTATCGCGTGTACAGAAGCGTGTCTAGCTGGTTGAGAGAACATACGGAAGCTGTTTACAGGAAAAAGCGCGTAATTACAAAATTGCGTTCCGTTCGGAGTTCGCTGATTATTACAGGATGGTTTGCAATAAATCTTGGCATTGTTTTGCTTGCGAGGGTATTAGCTCTTTACTACAAATGGAAAATGCTATATCGTTTTAAAACTATATCAAGTATGCTTTTAATAATAACAGTCCAGTTGAACGCTCTGATAGCACGGGTTGTAATAGATCGCAGAAGTAGGAAAAAACTCTGGAGTCTATTTCCTTGGCCGAGAGGTTACTGTAAAGGACAAAGACGTCGCCGCGTTCGGCCAACTACAGAAAGATTTGAGATTGATGGTACAGAACAGCATCGAACCCAGTGAACTCTATATAAACACTGGAACGATAATTAACTCGGACTTTGTTTTTGGAGCCAAGATGGCGGAAAATGAAGCTCCTCTTGTAGGTATGCCCCAGGCTCCTACGCGGTAAGAAATTCGGTACGAAAAGTCGGCATCATTTCATGTAGACATTTAATAATTTTCCGGTCGATTATTTTTAAGTCTGGCTTTGCCATGGCCCTGAGAAACTAGAGCAAGTGGTCTTTCATAATAAACAGATGTTAAAAGCATTTCATCATAAAAAAAACAAAGTTATCTAACGAGTGAAAAACATGTTTGTGTTTTCCTCATGAATTATTAATGAGTTTTTGAATTACAGTTCTCGAACCGTGTAATTTCCCTTTCATATATGACTGTTCATATATTTCATATATATACGACTTTCTTAAAAAAAGTCTGAGTTTTTGAGGGGCAAAATTGTGGAATAGCCTCTCGGAAGATTTAAGGACTAAGGATTCTCTTTATTCCTTTAATATCAATTTTACAATGCCTGGCCGGTATATAATAACATTATAATATTGTGGTTTTATTTAAAAATATGCAGTGTATAGTGTCTCTGATGTAAATATGTTTTTGCTATTTTTTACGAATACACACGTCCCCCTTGGAACTCAGCTTTCTGCTGTAGGGGTTAATTAAGGCCCATACAGACCGGACGCGATTTGGCAACGCGACGCGAATTTCCAGTTTTCAATGGCATTTAACTTTAATATTTTTCAATGTTTTTGAAATAGTCGGAACCACTGAAGCAATTTGGTCTGCATATCTTGTAAAATTTTTATCCGTTGACGGTTTTATTTGTTTTTGAAAACTGAAAATTAATTCGCGTCGCGTTGCCGAATCGCGTGCTGTCTGTGTGGGCCTTTAGCGTGGTGAAATAAAGTTTTACCTACCTACTTACCTACTGTACATGTTTTATGACCTGTTACCAAAACATTGACAAAGCAAGAAAATTCATCCACATGTTGTACTTTTTGGTTCAATTGGAGAAAGAACTCTTTAGGGGCGGACCATTAGAAATCCCGGGAGGGGGGGGGGGGGGGGGTGAAAATTCCCCCAAAAAAATTCGTGCAAAGAAAAATGCCTGGGGAAAAAATTCGCGCAGCCATTACGTCAGAGAAAAAAATCGTGCAAGCAAAGTGCAAATAGTCTTGAAAAAAAATTCTTGCAGAGGTTAAATGCATAAAAAAAAATCCTGCAGAGACATGAGACTGAAAAAAAAATCGTGCCACAAAAATGTTGTACTCCCCTCCCGGGATTTCAAATGGTTCGCCCCTTACGTTTTATTGTAACTAGATGAAAGCGTGTAATTTTCTATAGTTTTTAGATCACTAGGTAAGGAATTGAAAAGACTTCCACCACTATAGGATATCTTAGCTTTACTGATGTCGGGGGTTTAATTAATTAAAGGGAAACTCAAGTCAGTCTGAGTGGACCTTGTGTTAGCAACAGACACCTCGCGACAAAAAGCAAACATCAAAGACTATTTAAAAATCTCAATGGGGACACCAATTTCGAAATTATCTTCCGTGCGCGTGGAATTCTTCCACGCATCCGGTGCGTGGAATTCTCCACGCGCGAACAGATATATTATGACGTCATAAATTGGTGGAATCGTATTTTAAACGAAATGTCGACATGACAGTGCGTGGAAAGTCAGCGGGCGATTCAATTCAAGGAAAAGTGGACAGAGATATTCTTTTCAAAGTTCTGTTACAAAAACCAACTACAAAAGGTCGTCGAGATTTAGTGCATTCGGCTAGTAGCTCATTCCCCAGCCAAATTTCGAGGAAATTACTTTTGGAAGAACACAAACTCAATGTACGGCTAGAAAAAATTGAAAAAGAACGAAAACTGTTTCTGAATAGGAATAGTAACGAGAAACATATGTTGCAATTGTCCATGCGAACTGGCAAAATATCGGAGAATAGACGAGGTAGCGGGCAGTGTTTGGTATTGAATGATAATGCGAAATGTCACTCTTCATCACCAGATCATGGCAACTTAAAAGAAGGTTGGTTGTTTTGAATCGCTATGTTTCAATGTATGCACACGAGAGGGTATATATTATTTTAGCATAAATGTAGAATAGGCAGTAACTTACACCAGGCAAACGTTACACTAAATATCTCTACGAACTGTGTTCTGCAACCAGCAATAGACAACTTGCATGTTAGACTAATTTTTGATATAGGCAAAAAAAAAAGTAAATTCCCGTAAAAGAACTTATTAAAATCAGTAAAATTGCAAAATGTGGTTACGAAATGTTGTAAAATACGGAAAATATAGCCTTGCGAAGTTTGCATATTTTGTATATGTTTGGATTACGTGCGGAAATTGATACCATTTTTGAGCCGAAAAGGTAACAATTTCCGCACGCATGTTACAAACATAAACAAGGCTATATTTTTGCAAGGCTATATTTTCCAAGCTTTATATAATTTCGCAACTAAATTTTGCAATTTCACTAATTTCATTATGTTCTTTTTAGCTGTGGTGTTTGATTCCCTTCTCTTTACTTAGATTAAAATTTAGTCTAACATGCAAGTTGTCCACGGAGGCAAATTTCAAACGACCTACCGTATTCTCTGATTTTGTGATTTACAGCATCGCGTAGTATAATTTACTGTTTATACTGCAGAAGCCATATTTCAACGGGTTATGCATCGATAGCATGCAAATTAGCAACTACCAGTTTGTAATTTTCAGTCATTTTGTATTACGCACAGAAGTGGTAACCATTTCCCGTGTGTAATCTAAAATGATTGAAAATTGCAAACTTCGCAAGGCTATATTATCCGCATTTTACAACATTTTGCAACGAAACTTTGGAATATTACTAATTTTGTGATGCTCTTTCATGCTATGATGGAATTTTGTCTAGACTTGTTGAGATCAAGATTTTGGTTAATTGGGGAATGGTCCATTGACTCAGTGTTAAACACCGAGTGAGTTCCCTCCTTCAAAACTTAGAATTATCTGTGCAAAATTCCTACTGTGACCACAGAAACTTTGATAGTGTAAAACAGACTTTAAATATCGTTTAATAAAAAAAAAATAAATATCGTTTTCCAAAGGCAATGGAATGATGAGAAAATCCTGGACCTCAACGACCAACGGTGTATTTTATCAGAGTGGTGCCAAGAGCGTTCGACAATTACAGGTAAAGAAAGTTTGCCTTTTGAAGAAGATGGCCGAAAGACATCGCAGGACGAACTCACTACCATGGAAACGTAACTTCGACACGCCACAGGGACCTCCACCTTCGCGCAGCCCTTCGAAAACGAACATTATTTGGGTACGTGTTCGAAACAGCTCGGGCGAGATGGAAATCGATGGATTTTTGAGAACCAATAAGGATTTTGAGGGGTTGTTACCGGAAGGTATTAAAGATAATATAGTTCCAACAAAACTCGAGGTCAGACTACCCGGAGAGCAAGACATGGCACATAAAGATGCCTTAGTACGTAAGGATAAGAATACTTTAAAGATTGATGATTTAAAATTGAACACGGATACAAATACAGTGTTGGAAAAACCCTATGAGGAGAACTATAGTGTACTGGAGAATGTAGACACTGATTTTGCGCAAAATCTTAAACAGAGCATGATAGAGAAAGAATCTCTACGCACCAACCAAGAGGCTAGACAAGCTTCATCTCTACATACTGAAGTGCTCATAGACCAGCTAGCACCTATGGTCAAAGGTTTAAAAGTCTCGCCAAATGAGATTCGCCGTGGCAGTCCAGTGAAACAAAAATCAGAGGAACTAATGCAGACTGAAGTATACGAGATTAGCAAATATTCACGAACAGGGAATGACCGAGCATTTACAGATGAGAAAAGTTATGTATTGAAAGATAAAGTAAAGACTGCTATCCCTTGCCCGGAGAGCGAAAGTGATGCGAAGAGCGGTCGGACGGATTCCAGGAGCGATCGGAAAAACATCGCAGGGAACTCACTGAATATCGAGAGTGATCGGTCAAATGTAAAAAGTGGTCAGCAAAAGATCGGAAGTGATCGGAAGAAGACCAAATGTTCTCGGCAAAAGATCGGAAGAGCTCGGTCAAATACCGGAAGTGATCGGTCTAATATCGGAAACGATCGGAAACGTATCGGAAGTAGTCGGAAAAGCATGGAAAAGATCGTTCGGAAAAATATCGGGAATGATCGGGAAAACATCGGGAATGATCGAGAAAACATCGGAAAGGATAAGAAAGATATCAACAGTGAACGGAAAACGCCGAGTGGTGGGGAGAACGCGAATGAGGGCAAAACCAACCGACGACATGCAAAAAATTCGCAAGGGTCCGGGAAAAGTTCCTCAACGAAGATAAGTAAAGGTAAAAGTGTTCAAAAGTTTGTACGAACCAAACCAAACGTCCAGGGAATGTGTGTTGTCGCAAAAACGTTTATTATAACTACCAAATCGAAGGGCAAAACTGGACGGAAAACGCAGGAAAACGAGAAAGGTTTGAGCAAACCTCGGTCAGCGACGCGTCTTAATGACAAGAAATCCGCAACGAAACTTCCGAAGAAAAGCTGCTCGGCATGTGCCGTGAAGACGTCGCTCAAAGACAGCAGCCTTCGCGTTGCCACGAGAGATATCCGAAGTAAATCCGACACCGCTGCTTGCAGTAAGGTGCGCGCGGCATTACAGGAGAGGGGAAGCGGGGTGTCTAGTCCTGAGAAAAAATCTCAATCAGCTGTGCCAATAATGATACCTTCTCAGACGCAGTTGCAAAACTTTGACAAGGTTGCGAAAATTAAATTACGCCAGACACTGGCGGTTAAAATGCGAAAACATTGCTATACTGGCACATGGGCGTTTCCGTCTGGACAGATACGAGAAAGCGAGATAGAAGAAAAAGAATTAAATAAACGAGAGACAATCTGGGGAAGAGAGATAAGCACTTCTTAATATGGAATTTCCGACATCGATTTCACAAGTACAAGTTATTTTACAAACTTAGTACATAGACTCAGTTTATATATGTTCTTCGAAAAATTGATTCCTAGATCGATTCAATTTATATATGCTGGACAATTATATAACATAATATATTTATTATTTGGGGGAAAATAGTTTATTTGTGTGCTCTAATTATTTTCTACGCGGTTGCTAGGTCGAATACATGCACGCTTTCTTGTCCATTATACAAGGTGTATAAAAAGGTAATTCAACTTTAGCATGCCATTGCACGTTAATTACTCGGTGCTTTTAACTGTAGGATGAGAAAAAATGAGCAAATGTGAGTCGCATAAAAATTGTTTGTCGAAATTGCATATTTTCACCGTCGAGAGTTGATCAATATGCGATTTTTTATTATAAAGATATATTACATTTCTTCTTGGAATGACCAAATATCACATATACCAAAAAGGTGATCGCTAGATAGTATACTTCAAAATAAGGTTTCCGTCTTTATAACGTAGAAAAAACTATCCTAACACAAAACTAAACCCTAACCTAAACCCTAACCTAAACCCTAACCTAACCCTAACTTATTTTAAAAATTGACATAAAAACGGAAACCTTATTTTGAAGTATACTATCTAGCAATTGCCATACCAAAAATCTATGCGTGGTTATATTTTAAGTTTGGTCAGTTTTGGTCTGGATGAATTAGACTCAAATTTTCATTCAAAGAGTCAATTGTGTTTTCGAGCGCGTGCGTACAGTACCTAACTGCATGCCGAGTTCCTGTGTGATAACTTTGCATTCATTACGTTCCTTTCAGATTAAAATTATTTAAAATTTCCAAATAGCCATTTCCTTTTCGTATTCGTACTTCCACTTTCACATCTAACCATTCTTCGACAGTTTCTTCGTGGTAAATTTCCCTAAGACACTCACGGACGTGTGCCCGAATAAAACTCAAATTCTTAAGGGCAACATCGCACAACCAACGCGCATGCTCGATGTGAGCCGTATTAACGAGTTTACTTTTCTGGTGCCATTGAGTGAGCCAGCCTTTCATTTGAAAGTTTGTCCGTTTGAGGAAAAATTTTGCTTTTTCCAAATATGCAACATACGAGAACAGGTCAGCCCCTGGGAAACAGCCTTTTTCGAACTCGGCATAAGGGTCGGTGACTATTGGTTTTAGAGACCGAGTCGATGTAAACCCAAGCTGTTGGGCAACTAGTTCTTCAATTTCATTCGTAAGATGACCATTCTCTAGTATGGCTAAACACAGGACTAGAGAAGGAATGGCAGGGACAAATAGTTCGCAAAGCGTAGCGTAATGATCATACCTTGACCAGCCGGTGATGGCTATACCCGAGATCTTGCATCGAGTCGTTTCAGGTAGATTGGAGATAAGTTGAAGCCAGGATAAATGATTAGCCACGTGGTGTTCCAGTGGCACATAATCCGCTGTAGGTCCTGTAAGATGACAGAACAGAACAATAAGATTTAGGTTTGACAGTTAGGGGCGGATCTAGCCTCATCTGCAAGGAGGGGTGCAGGTTTTCAATAGGGTGCCCACTCTCTTCCGCAGTCTGCAACGTTACTATTCCAACATTACCATTATTTGAGATGCCCGAATCTGCCATTCTGTTACGTTTTACATTATCTTTTGTTTATCAGGCTTTTTTTCAGGGCGTTAAACGGCCTCATCTTTAATCAGTTTATAGTGTCCCTTAGTGCCCCCTGCTTTAACACATTCCGTCTCAACTACATTTATTGAGTACAAGTGTCAGCCCCCCCCCCCAGTAGGGGAGGGGGTGCAACCACCCCAGCTGTTCATCTAAACTCAGTCTTCTCTGCAAAAACGGACCCAAGAGAAAATCCTGGAAAAAAAACCCTGGTTTATAAAGTTTATATCAGCTTTTTATCATGTTTGTGTGACTGGACAGTTGCTGTAGGACAGTACAGTAAATTTGCTTGTCAAAGTACAGTATATTTGAAAATATGGTTGTATAACAACCTCAACATGTTTGCAAACTTAACCATGATATTTAACTAAAGCATTCTGAATATTTTCTCATGAGCTCAAAAAGTAAATTAAATCGTTTCAAGAAATCGACACACGCTAACAGTAGAAGTTCCGCTAATCGCTATTCGAAAAGCAGAAAATGTATGGTCAAGCAGATTTTCTTAGGGTGGTGCTAGACTTCTCTAGGGGGATGCTAGCTGACACCACTAGATGGGGTGCACACCTCTCTGCACACCTGGGGTAGACCCGCTCCTGTTCATCAGTTGAAAACTGTTTTAAAATTTACTAACCCGAAGACCCCTTAAAAGAACTTGCCACCCAAATATTATCAAACACTTGACCAAATCGCCCAAACATGTCTTTTGGAAAATAACTGCTGATATCGTCCACATAACCCCACGCCATTGGTTCAATGAGATTGCCAAAAGGTTGCAGTTCTTCAATGCTGTACTCTGCTATCATATCATGCCACATAAGCAAAGAGATACTCGGCCATTTAGTTTTAATGTATTTGAGAAGCGGAATCATGTGACTTCTAAAAAGTTGTTGTTTGCTCATGGTCGACGCCTGGCAGGTCGGACACGTCCCTAAATTAAACACCTGCAATGTAACAAATTTTGTTTGTTAAAGGTTGGAATTTTAAAGATTTTTTAGTCAACCAAGTGGCTACCAGCAAATAAGATCTGCTTACCAAATTTAATAGCATTTTAACCCCTGTATGGTTTGGTAAAGTACGGTTTGGTTACTTTGGTACAGAATGTATGTTTTGGTATGGAATAAATTGCATAGCAACATGGTCTGGTATGGAATAGTATATGTTGTATGGTACTGTACAGTATAATCTGATATAGTATATGGTAAATTATGTTGAATTATTTTATATAATCATTGATTTGGGTCACTGAGTTTTGTTATAACCAAACTTTAAATTTAAAATATATTGTATAAATTTGTTAATTAAAATACAATACTGATATTTTGAATTTAGGACTGATATACCGATATTAGTGCATTGTATAGTACTAGTATACACAGTACTTAAAGTATGGTATAGTATATGGTATAGTATGGTAATATAATATGGTATGGTAAAGTATGGTATGGTAAAGTATGGCATGGTAAAGTATGGTGTGGTATGATAAGGTAGCTCCTGACTGGAAAGTTTGGAGATTTCAAAAATTTAATAGTAAATATATAGAAAGCATCAAAATTGCGCGGCTGATATCTCCACCGCGCGATACAAACTTTCCACACTGGAGGTAGCTCAGTATGGTATGGTACCAGTGTGGAAAGTTTGTATTGCGCGGGGGAGAAATCCCCGCACACTTTGTTTGCTCTCTATATATTTACTATTAAATTTTCGAAATTTCCCCCGCGCAATTTCCAAACTTTCCAGTCAGGGTATGGTATAGCACTATATATAGCATGGTACTTGGTATGGTACAGTAGACAGTATTGGTACTAAGAGTATGGTATGGTACCATCATCCTACCTCATCCCCACCAATATGTAAGTACTTAAGATCCTCATGTGCCTCCACGAGTTGTTCCACTAAACTTTTTACCAAATTCAAAGCAGCCTTATGCAGTGGACATACCGACATTGGATTGCTCACGGTCTCTCGTAAACTCTCAAACTTTGCGTGTTTCAACACAAATTCCATGTGCCCAAACGTTTGAACAAGCGGGATAAAAGTTAAGTTCTCGTTCTCGGCGGCTTGTTGAAGCCTGTGGATATCATTCAGCGTGTAGCAAAAAGGTTTAGGAATGACTTGAAGTTGGTCTTTATACGGAAACATATCTTCGTATTCTATAAGTATTCCAGTTGCTCCCCATTCGCGAAGCAGAGGAATTAAACGTAGCAAGTATTCAAGTTTAGGTGCTGCACCTTTTAAGTCGAAGTGAATTAACTTCTGGCCTTGAAATGCAGTCATCTTTTGACTTCTTTTCACATTTAGTAAACTGTTTTGGAAACCATATTTGTTTTTGTGACAACACCCGTTCGCAGGTTGGAGCGCCTGCGAGTGCAGCCTTAACTTTGAATATTTTTGTTATTGACCTCTGCAAATCTGGAATAGAAATCTTGTTTCGTCATGTGCATTTTTCACAAGAAACATAAGGACAGTTCATAAATGGCACACTTCACACATCAATTGCGTCGCGGGCAACATACTGCGTTAAAACGCAATGTATCCGATAAGGAAAAAATCGGCTTTATCGGTCAATCACTGTTCCTATTAGCATATTGCAATCTTCAATTTTATACATCCATTTCTCATTTTATACAAATAAATAAAATTTTGATCTACCGTCTATTTTGTACACTACAATTTTTGATATACAAGCCCGCTCGAGCTGGGATCACTTATTAGGGCCATTTATACGGAACAAAATAAGACGCGACTTACATAAGACGCGACTTAAATAAGACGCGAGTTTGTCGTATAAAAGGTACAAAATTCTTATGTAAGACGCGTCTTGGATAAGACGCGTCTTACATAAGAACAGGCCTTTTAGCTGTTCTTATCTAAGTCGCGTCTTAAATAAGAAATTTTGGACAAAAAGTCTAACTACACGTAAAATTATTAGCCTTGCATATTAAAACAAAAACAAACAAAACAACAACATAGCTATAGCAAATAAATAAGATCAAAGCCATAGAGAACCATTTATGCGATAACTCCGCCTATTTAAGTCGCGTCTTATGTAAGTCGTGACTTATTTTGTCCCGTATAAATGGCCCTATTGTCCCATTTCAGCCATTTGATATTAGGGACCGGTCATTATTAATGGTGGGGGGTGGCACCGAAGAGAAATGTTTTTCATGGTAAATTTTTGCTGTTCCAACCATTAAAGTTAAAAAAATTACCCATCTCAAACGTTAACTAAAAAATAAATACCCACCCCTGGCCAAAAACTTTACCAAAGGATACCATTCAGTTGTTACACATGTCCTTTACCACTTCTGTGACATTGTTTTAATAACTGCTTGTGCAATTTTCTGCAGTGTAAAGTTTCATGTTGTCTGCGCCAGTACTCTCTTTGTAGACATCATTTGCCTCCTGACAAATCGGGAAATGATCAAGATAGTGACTCTGATAGTGATTGACTTACATATTGTATTGAAAAATGACCATTGGCAATGCTTTTTAGTCTTCAATATTTGAGTGAGTCATACTTTATGAATGACAATAATTTTTTATTACCCAACCCTTGAGTTGTTTTGTTTTTCAATTACCCAACCTTTTACTCACTCAAAATTTTGTTTACCTAACGCTTTTCTCTTCCGCGCCACCCCGCGCCATAAATAATGACCGCTCCCTAAGCAGTTAGTTGGATTTTCATATCTCTGAGATAATTTCCTGGCAGTATCTCGCATCATCATTGTCAATATTCAGTCATCGACTTGACATTAATTTTATACTCTAGAATTTTTTAGCCAAAAAATGCATGCGTTGACTTGTTGTTGTAGCCAAGACTCTTCAGAAATCTGTTGGAAAAGAAATACAAACGTCACTAAATTGATAGGTAGCAGACAATGTGGGGACACTGAACTCAGATGTGAACTTACTTCAGCTGTTGTAGGGTGAATGGATCGGGACCACAGACACATATCAGTAAATCTTTCTCGCAGCCCGATTGCGGGCTAGGTGGTAGTAATTCTTTCAGAAAACTTTCCGTGATTCGGCCCGTGTGCCCTGACCATGATTCTGGTGGACTGGACAGAAAATAATAAATTTGAAACCTGGAAAATGAAGAGCAAAACAAGAGTAAATGTACTGTACGGATTAAAATTTCACCAGACACATAAATACACGTTCTCGTGAAGAACAGTTTAGAACTTATACATAGAGCTATCCATTAATAATAAAGTAAGTTAATATAGGTTTGAAACCATTGCCTAAAGATTCAAGATACAGTATTTTTACTAACTTTTCGGGTATCTCCTTCTGGAGCTGGTCTAGATTGTCTCTCCAGATAATATCCTTTTCTTCGCGATTAGCAAATAACAACTTAATAGTTCTGAAGAAGAAAAGTGTAGTGTTTAGATCAAAAGAATATGTATCAATAGACCGGCTTTCCGTGTTTGCTTGGGTGCAAACGGAACAATAGCTTGAACTTGCATTGTACTGTATAAGGGACCGGTCATTATTTATGGCGGGGGGTGGCACCGAAGAGAAAAGGGTTGGGTAAACAATATTTTGAGTAAGTAAAAGGTTGGGTAAATGAAAAACAAAACAACTCAAGGGTTGGGTAATAAAAATGTATTGTCATTTCCAAAGCATGACTCACTGAAATATTGAAGACTAAAAAGCAATGTCAACAGTCATATGTCAGTACAATATGTAAATCAATCAGAGTCACTATCTTAATCATTTCCCGATTTGTCAGGAGGCAAATGGTATCTCCAAAGAAATTACATGTGCAGACAACATGAAACTTTAGACTGCAGAAAATTGCACAAGCAGTTATCAAACTCATGTCACAGGAGTGTTAAAGGACATGTGTGACAACTGAATGGTATCCTTTTGTAAAGTTTTTGGCCAGGGGTGGGTATATTTTTTTAATTGATATTCGATGTTGGGTAAAAAAAAAAAACTTTTTAATGGTTGGGTGTGCAAAATTTTTACCAGGAAAAACTCGGTGCCTTCCCCCACCATAATCTGTTTACACTTGCAATTTTTACTGCGACTTTAGGTGCGATTGTCTTCTTCTGATTGATGTAAACGAGTGGATGAGCTATGAATGTTCAGACGAGGGTACACATACTGAGAGCATTCATAACTCATTTACTCGTTCACATCAATCAGAAGAAGAAAATGCCTGGGGCCTTTACCTTACTGAAGACAATTGCTGATGTATGAATGAATGAATTATTCTGATCATGGGTGTTAATCCTGTGCAAGAGAAAAACAAGATGATGAAAATTGAATAGTCAGAATGTACAGAAATGTAGTTAAATAATAAACCAACCTGTCCCACCAGCAATCATAATTATATCTTTTGCCTCCGTTAGTCGTGATGATTGAAAATTTCCACTATAGCCAGTCAATAGACAATGATCACCTAAAACACTATTGGTTAGAATTTTCTTCTGAATTTCGAGTTGTGAGTGGGACAGGAAAAACAGGTTTTTCAACAAAAACAGGTATAAGCGTCACATCGAACCTACAAACCTTTAGGGGGCCCAGGGTATACCCACGGAAAATTTGGAAATCAGGAGTCTCTGAAATGGCATTTCCTGCATTTTGAGGGAAGATTTAAACTTTTAAATAATACTAAAGATTGTATTCTAAACACACGCCTTAAATAAACATTTTTAGTTATTTAATTACTCAGTCGTCAAACCCACGCTGCGGTGATAATAAACATCCCGCCAAAAAATGTTCTTCATCGATCGCGTTTATAGGACATTTCTGTACTCAATATGTATCAATGCTAAATAGTGAATGGTGTGGAATATCAGCAATACTTGGTACAAATTATTTCTTAACCAATGTACACAAACTCTAGGCTTCTCCAAACGGTAATCAATGCTCGTGGAAACGGTCAATTTTACTGGTAAGGCGAACTCGAACCTGATAATTACTCCTTATCACTGATAAGGAGAGCCTGTCAGTTGGTTCAACACTGTCGGAAATGGTTGCACTACTAGTTTAAACAGGGCTTTAGCAGATTAAGTCTGTTCTCACCAATATTCACGTCCAACAAACTTGGTGTCAATGTCCCCGACGGATAGATTTTTATTATTAAGTATAAATGTCTTTTAGTTTCCTCTCCATTCTTGAAGTCAAATGATGGAACTACGATAGTGTATGGCCTTGAAATGTCAATTCCTAAACAATCGAAGGATGATATACAATTAATTCTCCCTTAAAGTGGATACAAATCATAATTTAAGTAGTCGAACACTTAAAATTTTCAGACTATGGTAGGAGCGGATCTGTGGGGGCGCAGGGGGTTCCACCACAGTCTAGTGTAGTCTAGCACTCCCTCCCCCTAGAGAAGTCCAGCACCACCCTAAAAAAATCTGCTTGACCATACATTTTCTGCTTTTCGAATAGCGATTAGCAGAACTTCTACTGTTAGTGCGTGTCGATTTGTGAGCTGACGAGAAAATACTCAGAAGGCTTTAGTTAAATATCATGGTTAAATATGTAAACATGTTGAGGTTGTTATGCACCCGTATTTTCAAATATACTGTACTTGAACAAGCAAATTTACTGCACTGTGCTACAGTAACTGTCCAACGTGTGATAAAAAGCTGATATATACAGGTACTTTAAAAGAGATAATGCAAAACGTAACAGAATAGCGAAATGTTGGGATAGTAGTGTTGCAAACTGTAGAAGAGAGTGGGCAGTAAAGCTCCCTCATGCACCACCCCATGGAAGGCATGTACCCCCCCTCCCCCCCCTTGCAGATGAGGCTAGATCCGCCCATGTGGACCAAGAAAGATGATGTTTACTGGACCTCTAAGGAGAACAGTTTAGGAATAATGGAACTGGTATAGATCAAGTTCTTCAGCAATAGATTGTATAGGTATGTACTAAACTGACAACCTGAAATTGTTCTTTGGAAATGAACATGATGTCCGACGGGTGCATCCATGACCAATCCATTGGGCAACGTGAAGCAAAACATTTTCACATTATGAGTGACCTCCACTATTGATTTCACTTCGCATCTCCAATATAAACTATCTGGAAGACAGAAAATTCATGAGTATGGTGTTAGAAAGTTTAAGGTGTTCTGGGTTTAAAATAAATAATTTGAATTGAGATATATTTGTAGGCTGTTTGGTGCATGTACCTTTTTTGTACTGCCAATTTTTTGGGGCTATGATAAGCGAAACATGAAATGATTATGCAGTGAATACACCACAACATGTACAAAAGCTGAAGCAAAACGGCCAGCAAAAATGCATGCAGTAACAGTCTTTAAAAAGAACTTTTTCAAAAAGTCTTTTCAAAAATCATATGATGAAAATCTATGCCCAGCATAATGTAGGTAATTAATCCAAGTAGGCCATATCACAAAATGAAATTTTAAAATATTCACTAGCATCACAGCTGGGCATTGATTTTCATTATACAGTTATGATTCCCGCCTTGTTCATGGCTACCAGATTCATGGCTACCAGAATGTGTAATTAATGTAAAATCTATAAATTCATTGTATAGATCAATGGATATTAATAAGAAAAATTTGTTGTTGCTAATTTAGAAGTCGCCGGCACAGAATAGGAAGGTATAGCAGAAGTGTAACTTGAGTCGGTTCCATTACTGTTTTATGTCCACGAAAATTTTAACTTGCTCACGCCATCCTTTTATCAGGTTTTGGTAGGTACAAATTGCCGGTTGTACTAGCCAGGATGGTGTGATTGATGACAAATTGCTTGTAAAAACACGGACAAATACTTGCTTGAGTTACCGGTACACTTCTGCTGTACCTCCCTATTCTGTGTTGCCGGCTAGGGCTGTGAAAACGCCGGTGACATCCGGCAGATATGTTAAATCCTATGTTTTGTTCATTACCTTCATTGCTATCTGTGTCATCTTTTGATTTCACAACAAGAGGTATTGGAGGGGCAAGTAGAGATAGGGATGATTTGTAACTTCCTGTTCCTGGAATCAAATATAATCCATGATTAACTAACTTTCCTGTCATGTAATCTACTGCAAAATATATGAATTTTACTTTATATACATCACATTATTACCACTTTTCTTCTTTTCCTTTGGAGTCTGTACAAGAGGACCAACTAAACATTTCTGTAACATGGACTCTGCATTCACCCATTGATGAATCTAGCATTGGAATGAAAATGAATGTAAGATGACTCGATCATTTCATACTCTATCCAAATATCATGATTTTCGGAATATCATACAATATCCAAATATCATGATTCTCAGCTTGTCACTCGATACAACTACTGTCAGTGGCGTGCTGGCAGGGGGGGGCCGGGGGGCCACGGCCCCCCCAGCTGGCAATTCTTGGGGGGCGCAAAAATGAAAAGGGGGCGCCGAATTTTGAAAGTGGGTGTGAAAGTTGTAAATGTATTCAGATCAGTAGAGAATAGAATTGGGATTAGATTAATCGCTTGAAGTACTACTACTAAATTCTAACCAAATTTCAAATTTCGACACGTTATAATGCCGTTTTCTGACCATCAGATTTTTGTCAAGTCTTCCCCCAAAGTCAAGGAAATGGCATTTCAGAGACTCTAAATTCAAAAATTTTCCTGGGGGGGCATGCCCCCGGACCCCCCTAGACAAACCTCGAACCTACGGCGCTCGGCTCGTGCCTTCTGCCCTCGTGTATCAAGCGTAACATTATAGGGTTGACATATATTGGTTGACAACCCACTGGCCCCCCCAGAAAAATAGTACCCAGCACGCCACTGACTACTGTAATTGTTGAAGGGAGCTTGAGACTGTCTCTCTGTAGCTCAGTTGATTAGAGCGACTGTTCGATTCCTGCCAGAGGACCTATAGTTGCATTTTTCGCAACTGCTTCTGGTTAGGTCTAATAATGTATAAAAATTCCACTCAAAATTTCCATCTACAAATCCCTTCAAAAATTTGTTATACCGAGTGAGAAGATCAGAATCCGGCCAAAGTTCATTTCAATTTACATCACCTCATTGAACAACTGTGTTGCATCGATACCAGCGCCCTTCATTATTTCCGGTATACCCCCCGGATGATACTCCAAATATGGTGTGATGTTATAAACACAACCTAATATGAAAGCCATGTATGATTAATAAGAGTTGGTGTGTGAAAAAACTATAAAATATTACAAGCTGTCTACAAGCCCATGGGTTTCTTATTGGACAGTAGCTCAGACAAGTGATAATTTCATTCAGTATTATGCCCACCCATATATACTGTAGCTCCCCCATGTAAATGCTTACAAACGAATATAACCTCAGGGCTTATATTCAGAGGTTTATACAGTATGAGAATAGATCATGATTTCATCTACAACCTTTAAAGCTTAAATGCAAACAATGGTATATAAGGGGGGTTGGCAAATGTTTCTAAATAAGGCTCCCATATAGTTTTTAGGGAACAACGTATGATTTAGAAGGGTCCCCACCCCCCTGGGAAATCCTTCGAAATCATACCCATGACCTTAATTTAATAAATCTTATTATTCTCAAACCATAAATATTTAATCTAGCTTTGTATGTTTTTCAAAACAATAACAACTGCCATCGATTTTTGCATAACAAATAAGATATCCACACTAATTAAATAAAGTATCCTTACCTCTGAGACAAATCCACACATCGTCAATGCTATTGTGTTCGGCTAATTCCGCCGTGGAAACTTTACGAAATTTCCCCCCAAAGCCTTGTAAGTCTTTCCCGCTGTTCCCTAATCGGATCCAGTCCATTAAACTTCGCCCTGGCTTCAAGGAAACTTTACTTCTTGGGCTCCCAAGCCGTTGGGGCGACCCGACTGACGGAAACGAATCCGCCATGTTGTTATTGTTAGCGGGTCCACCGCGGGACGTCAATCCCACTCTCGAAATTGCACAGCCCAGCTTGACCCGTAAATCGATAAAATACAGTTGAAATATCCACAAAATTAGTGCAAAATCCTGTCTGCCGATGAAAAAAACGCCAGAGCTTTACTATAAAGCCATTTGTATTGTTTATTTTATAAAATACCGACCATTTTGTTGGATTTCTATTCTTTCGTGGACTCCACGCGCCATTCGGGACTGGATGACTTTCACAAATGAACTAAACTACAATCTACACTTATATACATGGCTTGCGTGCATTTTTCTCAACGACATTGCCATAATTCATCGTTTTAAATGCTTAGCGCTGTTGCTACACACACTTAAACGGCAGCAGGTGTTTAATTTTGCACACAAATGCCGCTAGTTAATTTGAATAGGTCAGGCAGCTTACGTGAATTAGCCAATATCAACACCGAAGGCTGGAGGACCTCGACAACGAGCTTGATATTAATTTATCCAGACAGCTGAAATAAATAGTTAATGCAAAACAATGCCACAGAAATCCATGGGAGTAAATCAGTAAAGTCAACAGTTTACTTTTAATATCGAGAGTCTAATATGTCCGCGCCTGCATGCAGGCGCTTTTCTAATTAGGATGATAGTGACGTCTGCTTATCAGGGACATATTTTGTGTAATATTGCTGGATTTTAGCCCCGGATCACTGGGGCGACAAGAAAGTGGAGTGATAACTCTATTATGTTTATATTTATTTTCATTACGTTTATCTTACGAGTTCGTCGAAGTTTGTGGAGCTTGTGGATAAAACCGCGTTTGTCCATCAACGTTTTTCTCAAATGAATGATCCAGTGGCAATTCTACAAAAAAAGATGGAAAAAATTGAAAATCTATCAACTAAATCATCTTTATTTCTAAAACCGCACAAAATGACAGTTCCCGACTAAATATATCAGCAAAAGTTCCAGATCCAAACAAGCAAGTCCCTGATAAACACACCTAGCAGTAATTAGAACTATGGTATGCAGTTGGCAATTAGTATTCCAGTACTAGCATTGGGCTAGTATTCCAAAGGTCGTAGGTTCGATTCCCACCGTGGTCAGGCATATTTTTCAAGCTTGCCCGGTGTGGATATACATTCAGAGTAACATCACAAGCATCAATTTCAATATAGTCATTTTTGTTATTATTATTATTATTATTAAAACTTATTTACAAACAATAACCCTTCAGCCTACGCTGCTTTTAAAGGGGTTGTTTACATAAAAGAAAGTACAAAATAAATATTTACAAAATAGTATAAGTATTTACAAAATAGTGTAATTGACTAGGAGTCTTTACAATTGGATATTTTATCAACGTAGGTGATTGTTGAGCTTAGTTTTAAAAGAATATATCGTCAACTGTTCGTGAACGTCTAAGATTTCGTTAGGTAATGAGTTCCAGGCGGAAGCTCCTCGATATGAAAATGACTTTTTCATAAATGATCTATTAGGTTTATCGAGAGTTAGTTTCCGCCCGTTGCTCCGCATGTGGTGACTTCTATTATCACAGTAAGAGGACATATTACAGATGCACTCCGCTATACCTCGGATAGCCTGTTAATTTGCAATTGAGTGTTTTGTCATCATTTGTGGTTAAGTCATTAATAATATTTCAAGTATTCTTCATAGAGAACTAAGCAAACTACCATAGCTATGATTAGTGCTAGATGTCATTATCAGGGACTCATTTGTTTAGAACTTATGCTAATATATATAGGGGGAACTTTCTTTTTGTGCGGTGTTTATATCAGTTCTAAACTGTTCTGAATTCTAAGGGCCATTCTTTATTTATTCAGTGTTATTCCAGGAGAAAAACCTAACTACTATATAGCTCTATCAGTTCTAGACAGGTCTCCCTATAGATACAGTAAAAACTATCCTCTGTAGGTCCAACCTGTTATAGAGTCCAGGCCTGCTATTACGAGTGAGCTATACTCGTCAACAAGACCGCTGAAAAGTGTATTCATGAGCTCGCCATCTGTACCAAATATAGAGTCCCATGTTGCTGACGTAAGAATATCCTTTGACGTTGTGTGGTCATCTTTCTGTTCGCCATTATTTTCCTGTTTAGAATTAAAATGACAGAAAAAGAATATTAATAGACTGTACGGTGTATTGAACTGCCCCCCTCCCCCAATGGCCTCATTTTCACACAGGGGAAGATCTACCGGAGGGTGCGTACCCCACCTAGTAGTGTCTAGCATCCTCCTAGAGAAGTCCAGCACCACCCTAAAAAAATCTGCTTGACCATTCATTTTCTGCTTTTCGAATAGCGATTAGGGGAACTTCTATACTGTTAGCACGTGTCGATTTCTTGAAACGATTTAATTGATTTGTGAGCTCACGCGAAAATACTCAGAATCCTTTAGTTAAATATCATGGTTAACCCATTGAGTCGCATTGCACCCCGATGCACCCTACTTTAGTATTTTACTCTGTCTAACGCCAGACGATTTTACTCGTCAAGGGGAGAGCGCTGGCGCTTAATGGGTTAACTGGCCTATCTGCCCATGTGTCTAGTTAACCCAATGAGTCGCAGCACCCCGATGCACCCTACTTTAGTATTTTACTCCCTGTCTAACGCCAGACGATTTTACTCGTCAAGGGGAGAGCGCTGGCGCTTAATGGGTTAACTGGCCTATCTGCCCATGTGTCTAGTTAACCCAATGAGTCGCAATGTCTAACGCCAGACGATTTTACTAGTCAATGGGAGAGCGCTGGCGCTTAATGGGTTAAATATGTATATGTAAACATGTCGAGGTTGTTATACAGCCATATTTTCAAATATACTGTACTTTAACACAAGCAAATTTACTGTCCTACAGCAACTGTCCAGTTACGCATGTAAAAGGCCAATATAAACTTTATAAAAAAAGGATAATGTAAAACGTAATAGAACGGCAAACATGCAGATTCGGCCATCTCAAATAATGGTAATGTTGGGATAGTAGCGTCGCAGACTGCAGAGGAGAGTGGGCAGTAAGGCTCCCTCATGCACCACCCCATGGAAAACCTGCCCCCTCCTTGCAGATGAGGCTAGATCCGCCCCATAGTAAGTTACAAAAGTAAGATAAAGTACAGTGAAGAAAATGAATGAGAAAACTTGCATTTAATTTTTGTTTTTTGGTGTCCGGCTCATAACCAGTGCCATCATCCTATAGAAAAATTATAAAGCTAACTTTAAATTAATGATACCAGATAGATCCACCATGTTCTGTCTTAATTGTTCTCTCTATAGAGATCCAGTGAACGTTCTCCTCATAAATCATACCGTTTTATCTATCTCGTGTTTTTCACAAACTTTATTGTTAATTTCTACTTCCAGTTCCTCCAGAAGAGCGACAGTTTGCCAGTTTGAGAAATATCTTGGCGGATAAACATCGGATAATAAACTGTCACCGCAGAATAAAACCTAAAACGAGATGACGCGCTATATTAGCCCACTGGACTCTTTAAAAACTGAAACGATAACTTCGATTATACCTACAAGAGATCACTCTATCCAGTATTTAATTATAGAGTTAACTTTCAACATCGGTGACTGACCTTCATATCTGTTTTACCACTGAGTTTCGCGAGATATTTCTCAAGCTGAGTAGAATTTCCTTTTGCATAATCTTTACCGTCTTCTAAGCTTTCAACTGGATCCTTTCCATTGACTCTATTCACTGAAAAACAGCACACATGCACGCAAACTGGATTAATATAAATTTCATATACGTTGCACTATCAGTACAACCAGGAATCCTTTACAACATAGTTACTGGATTCGTAACAGGGTTCGTAGTCTCCAAGACCAAAAAATTCAAAGACTTTCAAAGATATTTTCTGCCTATTTTCAAAGACTTTTCACAAACATTTGAGAGCAATCAGCTGTCAAAAAATTGCGAGTGTAAGCACCATTTTTACCCAGTAATTAGTCCCGTCAAATCACATCCTAAAATGCACCTTTTCGTCGATATTTGCGAAAATCTTGCTTCAAAATCTTGGAGTGTAAGCACCATTTTTACCCAGTAATTAGTCCCGTCAAATCACATCCTAAAATGCACCTTTTCGTCGATATTTGCGAAAATCTTGCTTCAAAATCGTATAACCAATTCCTCACTAAAGAATTTCAAGACTTTTAAAAGATTTTCTTCGCTTTTTTCACACAATTCAAAGATTTTTCAAAGACCTTGAAGACTTGCATTCAAATTTAAAGACATTCAAGGATTTCAAAAATCGCTGCGAATCCTGCATGTATGAAAGTGAATAGCCATTCAGCGAATAGCCATGCATTCAATAGCCATTCAACATCCATTTTGAGACTTGATCGTTTCAGCCCGTGCTTAGATTTCACCCAGGTTTGAACTGAAATTCTAACTCATCCCTGGATGAAATTTGCCATGTGATCGTGAAACAGCTCGGTCAACCGGGTTGAAACTCCCCACTGTATAATCAGCCCCTAATCCTAATTCTTGCAGTCTCTCTGTAATATGTTTTGTATATTCTATGTGCCAGTATTAGTAGGTATAAGCTCTGTTTGAATAGCGTTTGTATATAATTTGTTACGCCTGACAGTCATCTCACTTACCAACTTCTAAAAATGGACGTTTGTCTCGGAAAAATCCTGAAAGTTATAAAGTAAAATTATTACCACACAAGTTTATTGGCAGACTAAAGTCCACAATTCCGCATTCCCTTGGCCTTGGTCCCAGTCAATCAGTATATATAGTTTGTAACTAAGTATACACTTACCAGGTTTTTCAGCACGGCTAATATAAACATCAAAGTATGATCTCCAATCAGTTCTAGAAAATTTCGAAAAGTTATAATAATAATGATAATTTGAAAAGTGTTCAAAACCTAAAATCTTTTTGGCGTTCCTCTCAAAATTACTTTATTTCAGCTTTATTTTGTAGTTTAAACCGTTAGCAACCTTTTTAAATGTATCTGGCGGTTGAGAAACACAAAATAATAGTTAAATATATTGTCAATTTAAATAATTAATAATCTCATCAAATCTCGTGCAACTCTTGTTCTCGTTTGGCTGGGGCTTCTATACGTTCTTACCCAAAAGCATTTTCCAGGACAAACATTGAAAAGTCCGCCTGGGAATTTGTTATCAAGAAAAGTTTCATTCCTTTGTTGCGTAACTTCTTAAGCCATTCTTTTAATTTCTCGGAACTTGGTTTGATATATTTATGGATATCAGATTTCAAAGCAGGGTAGAAGAAGCCTTTATTTTCTAAATAAATAATAAAGTATATATAGTTGTTATACTTTTCATCACAATTGTGAGCCATTACGATGCGCTCTATATAAAGAACTTAGAAAGTTTGTGCTACTGTTACCTCAGTCCCTATCACAGTGTATAACAAGGCTGGATTTCGGTGGAAATAGTGGGGAAGGTGGAAAAAGTTTAAGGGAGGTGCAGCAGTCTAGCTCACGACCCCCATGGAAAGTTAGGGCTTAGAACGGGCCAAAGTCAACGACGTGAGGTATGCATGTAGTGTACATATGTATCAGTGTGTTAATGAATTATGACTGTACAACTCATCCAATTTTGCCCTTCGTTACAATTACCACAAAGTTTCTTTCAAAACATTGCATTAAGAAGGTACATGACATAGAGACGAATGGCTATCACTGTTTCAATATTACACAAAAACTTTCTTACGAAGTGTAGACCCTAAGCAAATGTGAAATTTTCACTTTGATCTATCATTGAAACTTTCCCAAGGGGAGGTGCATCACTTTTCAGGGGAGGCGCAAAATTATCAGGGGAGGTGCAACTGCATTTGCAGAAAAAATGGAGCATAAAAACTACAGTAACTGTACCTGCAAAGGAATTGTAGTCAAAATTCACAATTAGTGATGACAACACATCTGGCCATACTAGTTTGTATTTTTCTTTGCCACCATCCTGTTATATTTAAAAAGAATACAATTAAACTAACCTTACTGGATAGCTTTTGCCTTTAGTAAAACCTAAGATAAACTAACTTAATAGCTCTACAGCTTTTACTAATTTCTACACTGTGTTGAAGTTTTTTATTGGTTAAGTGCTATGATAGGAGGGAGTCTCAGAAGTGGATATACCACGGGGGTGCACCCCACCTAGTGGTGTCTAGTCCCCCCCCTGGCCCCTCCTAGAGATATCCAGTAGTACCACCCTAAAAAACTGCTTGACCATACATTTTCTGCTTTTCGAATAGCGATAAATAGTGGAACTTCTACTGTTAGCGCATGTTGATTTCTTGAAACGATTTAATTGATTTTTGAGCTCACAAGAAAATACTCAGAATCTTTTAGTTAAATATCATGGTTAAATATATAAACATGTTGAGGTTGTTAATACAGCCATATTTTGAAATATACTGTACTTTAACAAGAAAATTTACTGTACTTAATTTAACTTCATAAACATAAGATAATGTAAAACATAACAGAATGGCAAACATGCAGATTTGGCCATCTCAAATAATGGTAATGTTGGAATAGTAGCGTTGCAAACTGCCAGTGCTGTAAGTAACTTCGTTACAAGTAACGAAATTACAAGTAATCGTTACTTTTTGAGTAACTGTAACGGTAACTAGTTACCTTTAAAAATAAGGTAACTGTAACTGTAACGAGTTACATTTTGGCCAAAAAATGAAACGATAACGTGTTACATTTATAGCCAACGTTTACGTTACTTTTTTCGTTACATTCTTGCGGTTAAAACTTACAATTCACCTCTCAGTTCTCGAAATTCTCCTCACGGTTTTCTACGACAACGCATGCTACAGTGCTTAACACAGCTGAGAGATCCATTAGTGGTAAGGTTACATAACGTTTACAAATAATTAACGTCAATCTGCTGACCACTAATCATTAAGTTGAAAAACACCGGGGTTTTTCTTACTTGAAGTAACTTGTAACTAGTTACAAAAATATTGAAGTAATTTTGTAACGGGAACTAGTTACATTTTTTTAAGTGTAACTTTTACCAGTAACTAGTTCCTTTTTTGGGAATGTAACTGTAACTGTAACTGTAACTAGTTCCAAAAAATGAATAACTTTTACAGCACTGCTGAAACTGCAGAGGAGAGTGGGCAGTAAGGCTCCCTCATGCACCACCCCATGGAAAACCTGCATCCCTCCTTGCAGATGACGCAATAGATGAGGATGCCCATATCATATCAACATTGCACTTACTTCTTTGTCCACTATATCAATCAGTCTTGCACATAACAACATGGCGGGCATGTCGAAGAAATTTTCAAACATTCGATATGTCGCCCCATGTAGGAAATTTCCTTGGAAAAGAAATAGTGAAAACACATAAGATTACATACTCTGGTTTCTGTAACAATGTAGAAGCTTAGGGTGAATCACAGGTGAACGTTTATACAGGGGCGGCACTAGGCCTCCTGCAATGGGGGGTGGGTGTGTGAGGTATAGTTTTGCTGAGCCATTAGCTTGGTCTGTATTAGCCTATGTACATGCGCACATTGCATATACACAGATTATTATTACACATTGCATATACACAGATTATTAACATTGCATATACACAGATTATTATTAACATTGCATATACACAGATTATTATTAACATTGCATATACACAGATTATTATTAACATTGCATATACACAGATTATTATTAACATTGCATATACACAGATTATTATTAACATTGCATATACACAGATTATTATTAACATTGCATATACACAGATTATTATTAACATTGCATATACACAGATTATGGAAAAACTTACTATACTTGACTGTTTTTAATTAACTACACAGAGTTCTAGGGGGGTGCATGCTCCCCCAGAAAATTTTTGAAATCCAGAGTCTGTGAAATGGCACTTCCTCCCAGGGATGGATCCAGCATGATCTGGTGG